>JAVTVY010011253.1:0-56691 GCA_036873755.1 Hanleya hanleyi | reverse complement strand
GCATGTTTGAAAAGCCAAGCATATATCCATCCAAGAATGATTTCATGCATGGCATATAATATGTCCATGCCTTAAAAGACTGAAAGATGGTACACCGGGTCCAAATGAAAAGTTGTTTGGTTAACATGACTGGCCCACCATAAAACCCTATTATGCTCATATATCCAAAACTTTGTTGTTACCTTCCCAAATATAATGATAGTCATGTGCAATATAGCTTTCTTTATCATGTTGGAGAAAAGCTCTCTCTAGAAATGGAGGTAAAAAAGATAGTTTTTGTTTAATCTTCTGATTGATTCTTCATAGAATTCCAAAACTTCTACAATTATCCGCATTGGATTGTGTCAATTAAAACAAGCAAATTGTTGTCAGCCAAAAATAGGGTACTTAAATAAGTTTTTTTCACCTCAATTCTAGATAAATTACATTAAAACAAGAAAATTTCAATAAATATTTCTTTGTTTGTTCCATTTTGTCAGATTTATCTTATTTTAAGAAAAATGATCTCAAATATGATTGCACTTTACTAGATATATCTTGTTATAAGAAAAATTATCTTGACTAATATGTCTTTTTGTGATTTGTCTCCTTAAAATGTAAGATCGTGAATTGAGCGGAAACGGATCGCTACACTAATAGTATGAACCTGTGGTTTCCTGACAGAAATTAATCATTATCAATTTGTAAGAGTTACTGTTACAATTTGCCTAAGATATACTTGAAATTATATCTTCTACTTGAGTGAGGAACATATATTTGTAATTTAGTAAGTCCACCTCCATGTGCGGTTATGGTTTTCATATGGGTTCAGGGATTTGATTCTGCCATTTTCAACTGAAAATTTCATGTTGTTGCACAGTTGGTATCCAGGTACTTTATTGAGGAAACTCAACTGCATGCGCCTCTCATTGGATCATTCTACAGGTGGACGAGAGTAGTGTGTTGTTCAATGTGTTCAATGAACTGAGCGAAAACGTCAAAAATGAGATTTGCTTTCTTTGGGAGTGGATTTACAGATATACAACAACAACAACAACAACAAACTGGGAAACATAAACTAACTTCTGCTGGTGAAAGTGTGGATCTGCAGATCTGTTTCTTCATTTTTGTCTACCTGAACACAGTCAATTAGAAAGTAAGTTTAAGACTGTTACATTGATTTCGAAGCAAACGCGAAAAAATATATGTATAAAAAGCAAAGATACAAACTCGACCTCCCTTGTGCACAGCAAGTATTTTGGTGTTGAATATTCGTTATACCTGTCAGCTAGGCATGCAAACCAAAGTCATTGCATCAAGCCAGTGACTGCAGTCTATTCAGGAAACATGTTTTTGAAATGTAAATTAGTGGCAGGTTGCCTCTGACAATCTTGACTGGCAGGAACTTTTGGGGCTTTTGAGTATTCGCATAAAATTTGGGATCTGGATTCTACATGGTTTGCAGTGAATTGATTCCTCCATTCCCTAGTTCTTTGCTTCAGCTTTGGAAGAATATTTTTATATGAACTTGGTTGTATGCTTTAGCTTGCAAGACCTTGCAACCCTGTCTGTGACTAAACATTGGGACTTTCTCCACCACAAGCATTTTCTAAATTTTGAGAATTATCCATCATATCTTTGGTGTTCGGCCGTTTTACATGGTTTCAATTATATCAGTCTCTTATCATATTATACAACTTCGACATGGGCGAGAAATTTTATGCAAATATATTCTAGTATTACTACTATAAATGGAAAGAAATACTTGTCAAGGTGAGGTTTTAAGGATGCATGCCAGAACAAAGGCCTTAAAATATTTGAAATAAGTTTTTTATTTATCTGTTTTACATATATGACTTTTGCCCTTCAATTGCATGATGATGGGTTGAAAGTGACATTAAATTCTATTCACTCAGTCACACTTCAATTGCATGACATTATTTTGATAATGTTTTTATATGCTAACTGTAACAGTTCAGTTTTTGGCAGTAATTTGATATAAAAAAACATTAGTTAAAAACGTTAATTGATCATATTTTTGCTACAAAAGAAAGTATCTGTGGAAAAGAGTATATAAAAAGGTTTGGTACTTTTCAGGACATTGCATATAAGTGAAAAATCAACCCTACTAGCGCAACCCATACCAACTGCCTATGTAAACGCAACAACATGACCTTTGATTGTATATTTTTTAAATAAGATAATCGAATAACTGCAATGTTCTTGTGCAAGTTCTGTTTTCTTATTTTTTTATATTTTTTATTCTAGTTAATTTTATCTGATTATTTTTCTTATGCAAGTTAATTTATCTAGGAGTTCTGTGTCGTTGTTTTTCTTATATAAGTTTACCTATCTATAGTGTAATTCTTAGCCAAGTAAATTTATCTGGATAAGTTTTCTTAAGTAAGTAAATTTATCTGGTTAACTTTTCTCAAGTAAGTAATTTATTCTTAGGCAAGACATCTTTTCTTACCACACTCTAAAAAAATCTTAATTAAGATTTTGTTAACAAGAAAAATTAACTTGCATAAGATTTTTTTTCTTGAACTAGATAAATTTTCTTGAACAAAATAAAAACAAATCATCAGAAGAATTGTCTTAATTAAGATAATTGAACAAGATTTTTTATCTTGACTAAGATAAAAAACTTAGATTATTTTTCTTAGTTAAGAATTTACACCCAGATATTTTTTCTTACCACACTCCAAGATATTTTTTACTTATTTTAAGTAAATTTCTACTTAAAACAAGTTTTTTTTTCTTGTTTTAAGTACGCTATTTTTGGCAGTGCATTCAACCAGTGTGAAGGATTAGGGCAATATTGTCCATTATTTTACATCTATCAGCGTATCTCCCTACATAAATTGTAATGTGATAAAACTGCATATTCCCCAGTCACGTGGATGTATATTGCCCGCTGAAACTGCATATTCCACCCTTCATGGAATTACACCAAAGGAAGATAATTACAACAGATGCCGCCCCGTTACCCCCACGGCCTATCGGGCTTAGACCACTAAACAAAATAGTTCCGATCCATTGACCCCTTTAGGCAACCTCTGCCAGAGAAGTGAATTGTTTTCAATATTTTTTTCGGTCTCTGTTGCGGCGAATAATTGAAGGCCAGTGGTAGGTCAATGGAGTATGATATGTATTTGGTTTCGCTGTGAGTTTGATCTCAAATCAAGGCCTAACACGGTGTTGCTAAGAGGGACTATTTGGATGCCGTTGCACCGCTTTCTGAAAGCAGAGAAAAAGGTAAAAAATATGACGTCATTTGTACAAGCGCGCAGATGGGCGACCCCCATCATGAAGTTTGTCAGGTTGTAGCGCTTGAATTAAAGTACTTCTTGCCGAAATATGGAAGTCTAGAATAGGGAATCGACGAGGTGCAATTACGTTAACTTTGCCGCCAATGTAAATCTTTTAGTGGTCTAAGCCCTACAAGCGTTGCGTTTTCCGCTGTTGTTGGGATCACTTGGTGTTGAAAAATGGACAATGGATATGCCATACGACGCAAAGTTAGGTATTTTAGGGTGAATTATGAACTGTTTTAATAAAATGTGGGAAAGGCCAGGTACTGTAAGGACGAAGACGGCGTGGGGCTTTGTCGTTAGAACATTTGGAGCTATTTTTGTGTGATTTGACTACTGATTATTCGCGGTTGTTTTCTAAATTTTACAGTTGTTTGACATATATCACTAGATAAAATATGCTATTGGGGCATGCATAAAATCTATGCCTCGCGAGTTTAATTAATCGAGGAATCGGGAGATTCCGATAGCTGTCTTCTGAAAAGACCAAAACTATCAGAAATAATGGTACACTGGCCGAACTGGGTAGTGTTCTTCAAGCCCCTATTCAGCCCCAGGTGAAGCGGCTCTATTCATCAGTGCTTCAGTCAGCCATATATTGTTGAATGATGACAGGAGACCCCGCTAACAGTGCTTCAGCCGCTAGATGGCGGCTATATTGTATAGTTCGTATTCTCCTCTATCCAAGGTAAGGTGGTGTAAGAATGTGCATAATTCGACACACACGCGTCGTATCCGACAACCAATACTCTGTCATTGTCCGTAAAGAATTAAAAACTTCATTTCACTAGACTTACAAAGATGTGAATATCGATATGCGATATGCGATATCGATAGGTATGAAGTTATCACAATTTGAATAGTTACGTCTTTACATAAAATGAGCCTCTCTTTCAAAAAGTTTATTTCTCGAGACGTTTGAACATTTTCATTCAATAGACAACACAAAATAGTGTTGCCTGTTTTCGAAGTTTGGACTACATCTTTTTCTGTAGGATTTTATGGAATTTTGTTGGAATTGAACAAAATTGGATAAAATGCGACTGTCACATTTTAAACATCAATATCCCAACAACCAGAACATTGATTGGAAAATGTTAATAGATATCATCAACATCATCATCATGATCATCATCTATTCATTCACATTTATTTTAAAGGCATGGACAACAAACAGATTTCGGTTCACAATACATGGCGGGTCTTACTGTGATTACAGGAGTTTAGATCATGTCTAATAAAAAAGTGCAACACAAGAATTGATTTTGTTTCCATTTAGTGAAGCGACGCAATGATCCCTATCCTTGTTTCTGATAAAGTAGGCTGGTATCAGGTTGTCCATTTCCTTTTGCAGAGCCGGACATTCTTCTCCTACTGCACCATAATTGCATATCTCACACAACCTCATTTTCTGTGCAATACTATGCATGTACCTGCCTGTCTAAATTTAGGCATCATTTGGTTGACAGTATCGAATTTACAGAAGGTTACACAACCCCGTGCGGACAAATAATTGAACTATATTGTAAGAATAGAATTTTACGATATACGACGACAGCTCTCCAGTCTTCCCTGTACAGGTCTTGAAGTCTAAATTTTACCATATTTATAACCCATGTCGAGCTTAATTATTATGGTTATACCACCAATTTCAAATACCACACCTGTTCACAAAGGAAACATGCTGAGGAATAGATTTCTGTCACACATCACAGCGACGAAAGGCAATGTAATACAACTAGGTAATACAAAACCTGTATCACACCCTTACATTTTGCTAAGTATTTTTCGATTATTTATTTTACTTTTACATGCCAAATGTTCGTTATGTGAGAAAGAAAGCATCATACGCGTGATCATTTATCTGCTGTTTATCCACCTCGTTTGATAAAATCCATATCAACCTCGCTAAAGGTCGCTTCATATGCGTTTTATCACTCATGTGATAAAAATCTGATAAATGAACACTCGTAGTGATAATCTATATTTCTCATGCAAGTCATAAATCACATGATACATTTCTACAACTCGGTTCTGCTTGCTATTCACAATATAACGATGTTCACAACAGTAATTTATTATCATCCACTTAACTGCAACATCCAAGCGGTATTTCCCAAGCTCTCCATAAAACATGTTAAATGAAGTAGTATAGATGAGCTAAAGCTTAACAAATTTCACAATTATATAGAGGTAACCAATAAATTAAATAACTCCAGCTGAATATTCATTAGCAACTGATGTGTTTTACATATACCAAATAGGCTAAACGTTGCTTCTGCCCTTGTTCCGCTAATGACTTTACACAGAGTGAGAAATGACCATTGCATTTGAATATGATCCCCATGCATTTGGCATGGTCAATCGCATTCAGTCTGATCTCCTTTGTATTCAAAATGATATTGCTCTTCTGTAGCCTTCATTTATGGAATATAACAACCTTCGTTTTCTGCACATTCGCTTGTAATATCACAAGAAGTAGCAAAATCATGAATGATTGCAGACCTTTACTTTCGGTGTACATAAAGCAGCTTATCCATTGTCAATACATCTACATTGCTACTTTCGACCTCAATCGAGCGATTGCCTGACCAGTTAAAAACTATTTCCAGATCATTTATAAAAAAGGGGAAAATGTTTCACCTTGGTAAAAACATATCCTTTCATTCTGATACACAGCGTAATATATTGATAGATGTTCCGTAAATACATTTCAGGAGGAATGAATGATATGTACTTTACCCTTACTTTAACCTGTCTGGTTCTCATACAATGCATTGTTTCATACGTACTTAAACTGCAACTCGGGTGCTTACAACACCCGTAGATCTCTAATCTAAACAACTGTGAGAAGTTATATTTCTCTTGGTTCCCGGATAAGTTTGCTCGACTCGCAAGAAATATACAGGAAACAAACGGCTTTCTGAAGAAATTAATTAAAGGGATTAAAGTTAAAGATAAGCAGATTAGAGCCTAATAGTTTGATAGCGTGCAACCGGCAGTGCTTGAGTGACAGAATTGTGAATGATCAGTTTTCTCTCCTTATAATATTTTGAAGTGCTCAGCAGAATTGCTTCGGCGTAAGGACCGAGTAAACCATATGATTTAAACCAGACAAAACAAAATGTTTCCACATGTTGATCGTGAATACTGTACGATAGATTGTATTATTGTGGGATAACCGAAAGAACGAGTTGCTGTAATATAGCTACGCGAAACAACGTAATCCCTACGTCTAAAAATAAATTACACCGGTTTCGAGGTTAGGCCGCTCCAAACGAATTCTTGTGGGTACTGTACATACGATGGGTGCGGGAGGCGTAGCCTTGGGTGTTGCCGGTTCACGGTTTCCACAAGCAAATTTGTAAAACCGCGCTCTACATCGTGAACAAATCGATCTCAGTATGTGTATATTATGCGCTCATTCACCCTGTGCCCAATAAAATCAAGTGACTTAGCACAAGGCCACTGGCATAATCGATTCAGTTGATTTCAGTGACGTATTTGGAATTTGGAACACTTTAAGGGCAAGTTGCAAAAACCAACTAACTGATTTTTCAATTTTTATCAAAAAGTACTGGTTGCACCAAAATGAAATTAACACAAGCGGATTATATAATACCGAAATTAATATCAGACTGAATTTGGTTTGCGAGGTGTTTTTTCCGGAATGTATGAAATGACTATGATGGGAATTCCCCCTCAAACAGTGAAACAAACGCATATTTGCCCGTTTTATCATCCTATTAACATGCACATTATGCAGAATTTTGGGTCGGAGTTTCTCGCGTTTTACCAGCTATTGTTTTACTTTGAAATATTTAAAGTTGGCAGTTTCACTGCTGAAATGAAAATTCTGTTTCTTAGTGCAACACCTGTAGGACAGAAATCCGATTTACTGCAACTCGTCCTTTAATCGTATGTTGCCTGGGATTTTTGGTACCTGTCCACCAGGTCGCATAAGGGGACGCATTTCACCTCCCCCTAATTACTTTTCTTATCATTTGAGCTGAGCTGCTGAAACTGGAGTTACGGCCACAGTTCAAATGGTATATACATGTATGTTTCCCAAGTGCAACAGGAGGCGGATCAATGAATAATCTTGAAACTGCGTAAATTCAAGATCCGTGTTCCAATCAGTCGTTGACAAACTATCTGGCTCAAGGCTCTCTCCGCTCGACAGCGAAGTCTGCTATTAATTATTTGTGCATGGAGACATTTTTTTCTCATGAAGTTGAATTATAGCCTAAGGGGGGGTGAGATACGACCATACGACCCACGGGACAGGGGTCTATATGACTAGATCCCGGATTAATCTCTTTTCCTCTTCTCTCAGATGTTTTTCTGGCCAATAATAAGTACGCCACATCATGATCATCATTACTTGAGGTGAATAACTATGTTTTTAGGAATAGGACTATTAAAGCTAGAGGTATATGTCTTTATATTTCGTCCTAATACATTGGTACTAGATTTATCTGGTTTAATAAGATTTATGCGACAACGTAGACAGCTGGTCTACACTCAGAAGACTACACACATAGAATGGCTTTTATGGAATTGAGTCTAAAATCCATATATTTGGTGCGACATCAGCTAAAGCCTGGAACGAAAGCCAAATAATATGTACTTCTAAATATTCATCATATGTATGATGAAACTTCTTCACCGCCTTATTCTACTTATTCCAGTCTCCTCCTCTTCTCCGGCTGCGTTAAGCTTGGTGAAATCTCACCAAAGAGACAATTCGAGGATAATACGACGCTTCTTCGTCTCATATCTGGACTGGAAACTAGCTAGCTTTGCTCTCATTCCACTGAACGGAGAAAAAAATAATATTTGAGCCTATTTCCATGACCTTCCGAGTAGAGGATTATGGATACATTCAAATCATCTGGGGTACCAATAAAGTAATATTTTCGATGTTTTTCTTCATATGGTTGGCTTTTTCGCAGATAAAAGTGAACCCGTATTTCATATCATATTAACTAAATTGTATTTACTATTTATCTGTTAGTTTTCGTGAAGAAAATTACACAAATGAATAAGCCGAAAAATTGGCCGAAAAATACATCTTTCTGACCCAATGATATAGTGTGGTAAGTTTCTGCTCCCTAGTCTCAGAGATAACGACTATATTAACCTCAAATATCTCAGGCAAGACATGGTTAATAAACCGAAACTAACATTTCGGGACCTTTGGAGATGGACGATTACTTTGCCAGCGTGCTCCGGCCGCAAAGTTCAGTGCAAATGTTTGACACTGTCAGAAGTGAATAAAAGAAGGAAATATTAAATGAGCTCAATATTATTTACAGTGAACGTTTAAGTAACGAAAATCTGTCAGATGTATTGATCGAATACATGTACGTATCACTTGAAAGCAGGATCTGCGATGACGGCAGCCCTTGTATGCCCTCCTTTCACAACGACTGACAGTGATTCCAAGAGTCAAACATTACCGATCAGTGATTCCAAGAGTCAAACATTACCGGTCGGTATTCCGAGAACTAACGCGAATATTACGAGAATGGCTTATCATACACGGAGATTATCACAGATGAATGGGAGATCTCGAGGATTACGGGTGGCACGGCGGTAACAGCTAGGACTCCTGAACCATCACCACAGCTCTCGAGCTAGCGTATCTCATTCCGCTTAAGCCGGTGCTAGGGGCCGTGTGAATACTTTATAGTCTCCATATGAACATCTGCAATTAAAGCGCGGCTGAAATACTAAGGCTACCTCCGAGAATGCACCGTATTCTCTGGTATGAATGTGAGGTGCCAAGGAATGCGTTCCTGTAGAGTTATATGGTTGCATTTTAGTCGCTAGATGTCGTCTATTTCTGCTACCTCTTAGTTGTCGCTCCATTTTATTACCTGTATACGATAGGATTCTGCAGATAGACTGATAGTTCCCGAGGTCCGCTCTCTGTGCATGCCATTCGACAAGTATATGTAGGTTTATTGTTTTGGTGGGAAATTTAAGCCGCTCGACGTCGGGAATTACAGGTTAGATGGGTATTCTTGCATTTTCCAGGTTTACCCATGTTGATACGTTTGCTACATTAGACTTTACCCGATGCTCATCCTTCAACATCAGATGAGCAATTGTGTTTGAGCTGATCTATAATCACAGCTCCCGAGCTAGCGTATCTAATTGCCGCTTAAGCCGGTGCCAGGGCCGTGTGGATACTTCATAGTCTCCACATGAATAAGTGCATTAAAAGCGCGGCTGAGGTTCTAAGGTTACTTCCGCGAAGTCTGAATATGAGGTGCCGAGGGATGCTTTCTTGTAGAGTCATATGGTTGCTTTTTAGTCACCAGACGTCGTCAATTTCCCCACCTCTTGCATGTCGCTTTTTTTCGGGTATTCTTGCATTTACCAGGTTTACCTTATATTCATTCGTTTACGCCATCAGTCGACCACGATGCTCGTCCACTAACATCAGATGAGCTATTTGTTTGAGCTGATCTGCCACCACAGCTCCCGAGCTGGCGTATCATATTCCGATTAAGCCGGCTGTAGGGGCCGTGTGGATACTTCATAGCCTCCACATGGACATTTGCAATAGAAGCGCGGCTGAGATACTAAGACCACGTCCGAGAATTCACCGTATTCTCGGGCCAGAATGTGAGGTGCCGAGAAATGCTTTTCTGAGAGTCATATGGCTGCTTTTAATCGCCAGACGTCGTCAATTTTTCCCACCTCTTGCATATCGCTCTAATCCGTTCAAGGTGGATCGAGTTCGAATCATCAGGGTTGCGCTTTTTCGTATATGAAATAGGCCTCTGTTTGTGAACCGTGCTCGTTCGTTCGCCTCCGGTTACTCCGGTACCAGTTATGCCATTAACTGGTTATTCAGAGATGTCTTGAGAAACGAACAGGTGTAATATGAGAAATGCAACCATATCATGTTTATTATAGCTTGCCCCAGGCTTTTAATCTATCGACGATATCTGAACAAGTATCAATTTACAAACATAGCGTTTCTGACAGCCGTCATATTCTAACATTTAGTGTGTTGCGTGTCGTGTGCAAACCCATGTTATATTTAGACTAAAGTTTTACACCGCTGTGGTATTTGCTATGGTACAGAAAGCGCTCTGTCTATAAATGAGATAAGTACGTTTACCTCCCTCCGCAATAACAAAGGAACATTATTCCCGCAGTATACTTTACAGGAATCTAATGCCAAAATCATTCTAGTACCTTTTCCGTGTGACACTTTCTTTTTGTAGTAAAATTCAAGTTCATTTATAGCCTAATTGGCACTATGTACTGTCATTTGGAAAAAAACAGACGAGTGTTTTTCACGTTTTAATGAAATGTTGATGGCCAATTACCTTGACCTTGAACTTTGACCTAAATCTTGCTACCTGAAACAACGCCTCCCCTAATGCGTCGACTTATGTGTACAAAAAATAGATTTCCTGGCTATTGGTCTGCAGTTACCTTGTCTTTCTCGATATCAGTAAGTTTGATGTTTACCTTGAAGTATTGCTCGACTTTGCTGACAATCTGAGGTTTTGAATACTTTCCTGGTTTGGGGTTTGATATTGACATTTTACTTCGATATCCATACTTAAAGGTGGACGGCCACACACTTTACCAATTTACGTATTTTGGGGTCTAATTAAGTCTTTTATAAATATGTGAGGTAATGGTGTACTTTTGAGGCAAAGAAATATCGAATTGTTCGAGTTTGAGAGCAAAAACGGAGAGGAACCGGCGTCGAAGCTGGTTTTCATGAAGCTGGTCGTATATAGAGTTACATCGCGAACTATGTATATCGATCACAACGCTTTCATTGGGACTTTTCCTCCGCAGGTGCGACATTCGCGCTCGTGATACTTTCAGCTATACGATGATATATATCAGACGCTCGACGCCGTACCTTATATAAAACATACGCCTATGTTTTCATAAATTTTCAAAGAAGAAAACCCCGACAGCCCGCATAGTAGAATGAAACACTTCCAGACAACCTTTCTTGCGTCTGACTCAGCAAAAAGACGAGCGACGAGTTCATTGCACAGTGTCATTCACGTGACAGGTAAGCAGGAGTATGGTTAGTCCGACATGCAACCACTTCAAGATATTTTATAATTCTGGTATTTATAATTTTATAATTCTGGTATTTATTGCCCGACTATCCGGCAATATCTGTATAGCTGCCGAAACAATTTGATTAAAACAATACCTGCAAGAAAACTGCTCACCATCTTACTTGTCGTCCGTGCAGATCACGGAACACCAGTCCAGTTTCAGTGTTATTAGTGCTGACCAATAACAGAGCTTCTCTCCACTTTGTTTGTTTGAAATGTCGAGCTCAGGCCACAGCTGCGTCGGGGAGACAGGTTAACCTCGTGGTTTTATGCACAAAGAAATATGACTATGTCTCTTGTAATTGAGCGCGAGCGCGAATGTCGCACCTGCGGAGGAAAAGTCCCAATGAAAGCGTTGAAACAGCTCACCAATTACCAATATACGAGTTGTCAGAGCATTTCCATCATAGCTCTCTAGAGTTGTATCTAATACCGCTTATGCCGGTGCTAGGGGCCGTGTGGTCATATCATCTAAGTTGCCACATGAACAGGTACAATAAAAGCGTACCTGAGATACAACACATATCACGAATCGTTAGATTCATGGTATGTGCTTTAGAATAGGTTAACCGGAAGACTATACTGTGAAGTCATGTGGCTCTTCCAGTATGTCGGCACCTCTTTCCGCTTCCCTTATATGTGTTGTAATTTGCAAACGCGGAAACCACAGCATTGGTTTCAGATCTAAAATCAGCGACATTTTAGATGAAAAACATTCCTTTTAGATCTGCTTTTAATCAGATTGCTGCCGGAACTAAATGTCCGGCATCCAGAAAACGAAACTATATATTCTCTACCCAAAATAATGAAACTCAACTAATCAGTTAAATCTCGGGCTTGGAATCTGTTCTAACATTTCGTGGGTAGTTTATCCAGGCATTCTCATAACAGCACAGAGTTCCAGGACCAAAAAAGAAGTGTAAAGTGCAATTAGATCACAATGCCTGATATCATGGAATAATTCATACTTATGTTGTAGGTACATGTATCGTGCATCATTGGAATGTAAGCCTAAACCTTGAAAAAAAACAAGATTTAGTTCAACAATCTGCTACATGTATAATGAGGTGTGAAACGGTCAGGCATTTGGTTGATTGCAATGGCAATGACACGTTTCTGTATTATGGACCAGCAGTAGATGTGGTGCCTGCTCCAGGTTGGCATGCTTTGCGGTATTCCAGTCTCAGCACTTCCTGTGTATATAAATGAGGAAATATATCTAAGTTGGGATATTGAACGGACATAAATGTGGTTAATCTGATTTCAGTTTAGTACCAGTTGAATTTCTTCGTGGAAAGTGAACGTTTGACGATGAAATTAACACACTGCTCATAATAATTATATCGGCCACGAATATGTCTAGCTTTAACTTTACTTTATTATTTTCTAATCCAGAATCGCAGAAAGCCCCTATCGATTGTGTTTTCATGCTAAAAAGATTAGAAAATAACTAAAAATACTCTTCATTGTAGAGTGATTTTATTCACCGGAAATCGCTCTGAACGCTTCCCCGGGGATCTAGACCCCACCCACACAGCAAACAATAGTGGACCACTGGTGGGAGAGGAGCGGGCTCTAGTGGCACGAGCGGCATCGGGAGCCGAAAACGGCCCGACGCCGGATCGCCGATACATTTGGAGCGTCACCGACGACTTGGTGGTTAATGTAAAATCATTGGTCAAAACAAAAGAGATACTCAAATTATATTATTTTTCACCAGTTTGATCGCATAATTATTCAATTATATCTACAACATTTATGATGAGCCTACGTATGAAATTAATTTCATTTACTGCGGGAAATTTATGCCGACTTTGGGCGCGAAATTGGTGTTCAGTTACTTCCCTTGCGCGGCACTGTGATCGTCTGCCTGAGTGAGAGATGCGTTAGCCTGCAAGCGTAAGATGCCATTTTATTGAAGACGAAATCTGCTATTTTACAGGTATGTGTTGATTGTTTTATCCTGACATTTCGCAGATAATTAGCTAAGAATGTTCTGAGTCAGCCTCCATCGAGTTTATACTTTAGAAATATGTATAATTGTCAATTTTAGCGCTGAAAGTTCAGTGGTGAGCGCCGGACCAACTTTGTTTGTGACGTCATTTCACAGACCATGCGGTCTTAAGGACGAGGAGCCCCTATTATACTTTAAACAAACTTCTGATGGGTTCTTTTAGGGTTCTTATGGGTTCTTTGTGGGTTTTTTGCACTAAAAATGTTTGCACTAAATATAGAATCAACTGGGAACGATGACCACTGATTCAACAATAGATTTTGCCACACAAAAATGACTTGGGTTTTTACATCTTGATCCATGTTCGCGCGAGTCCTTAATGTCCAAGTTGATGAAGTGAACTCTGAAGTCATTTATTTCCGTAGCGATAACTGGAGGTATATTTGATTGTTTAGAACTGAGTTTTCGATGTTAAATGTTAGGGATAATAGCAAATTATCACAGAAAGATTGTATGAGAGATAATTATTAGTCATTTTGGTATTTTGAACTGAAGATGGTGAATATTCTAGATATGTTTCCCATACAGTCTATGTTGTGATAGATTTCTGAAATATATTGGCAGTAGTCAAGATTCTGTTTCAGTCAGTTGTGAGTAAGTCTCCCAGGATACAATATAGTATGATGGTAGCTCAAACGAGGTTGTTATAGTATTTGATTCCTTGTTTTACTTATTAAACAAATTATGTATCAACTATTATGTCCATTTAGATCAGGGTATTTGTGATATCCTGAGAATTATTCTTCTTTGGCCATATTGTGATATATGATGTAATAGAATGAAATAATTTGGAGGACTGGGCATGAGTCCAGGGGTTATAACCATGATGTAATTTCATGTTGATGCTCCAGAATACACTCCTCATTTATCAGACCAATTTGACTTGTTTCCTCTATCCATCGGGTACTCTGATTATTAAGAGAATATTTTTGGTAGGTTGTTATAGTATTTAGTGTGTGTTTGCATTTTTCAGCGACTGAACACAAACTATTAACTATCCACATTTGAATTAATTCACCAGCATGAACATTTGAATTAATTTGTCAGCAAGAATGATATATGTGTGAAATTATCATGTACTTTCCATGTTGATTTCAGACTAGTGCTTTATGCCTTTTGTGGGGAAATGATGTCAGACACACCACCATATGAAAGCGATATTGGGGACTGATGCTGCCCATAGCCGGAAGTGGTCAGGAAAAGGAGCTAAGGACAAGTTCTTGGACTTTGTTGAATAATACTGTGTTCAGTAAGTATGAGAAATACAATTTGTATAGCTAACATTTGGTTAGAGTGAACTACAAATTCACACTACATCTCCTTTCTTTATTTGGCCAAGAAGAATGAGTCTGCATTCTATCTACTGTCGTCTCTAGTGAACACAACACAATTCCTGGTAGGAATTTTGTTAGAATCTTCAGAAATTTACCACATATTATCATCCTACACGTGACCCTTTTTGACCTGATCCAACTTGTTTCCCCTTACAAGTTATGCGACTTGATTGTTGAAACCACCACTTTCATCTGGTATTCGTTTTAGTGAATGCCACTTATCACGTCATGTATGATTTTGAAACACCATAAACAGGTTCACCATAAGGATCAAGCTTATATGCCCTGAAATCATGGAGTATCAGGATCAGCTGTATGATTTCTTGAAACATGTTAATCAGTTAATCCTAATATCACTGACACATCACTGATCAGCTGATCTGATGATCATCACCTAAGCATCCCTTTACTGCACATTATCTCATAGGCTATCTCCCCCCTTTCTCCTTTTCGGGGATAGCCCTGTTAGTGTCTATGTATCTGTATGTCTCTGTATGTTTAAGGGCATATCTTGGGCTCAGTTGATGTCTTGTTTATGATGAAACCTATTTTGTAATTAAAGAGAATTTAAGCATTACGCACTGTTAACTCTGGTTGGGACTGTTTTAATTATTTGTTTGCTTTTGCAATTCTCCCTTGAGGTTTGATAATATGATTACTAGCCAGAGATATATATTCAACCACTGATGATATTCTTCATATGATGATTTTACACTCGTATAAAGCTTGACAGTAGAAAAGTCCTTGTTTTCAATCATTAATATCAGGATAATTTTGACCAGTGCCTTGTCTACTTCTGTTTTAGAGTGGAGGAGGAAACATCACCTGGAAACTAACGATAACTGAAAGAGATTGAAACAGCAGTCGGCGGCCGGAATAAGGCATGTGATCAACATGGCAGGTGAAGGAGCCGAGCTGACAAAGCAACATCATTCAAAATGTCTGGAGATGGTCGGCTTGAAGCATTTGCTTTATCCCAAAATTATGATTTAATTCAATATATCCACTAGACTTTTGAATATTTTGTTGTGATTTTGTAGTCCCTTTAATAACGTCTGAATTAAGAAACTTAGTATTCTTAGAAAACATATAATTTAAATTTTGAAAAACATTGAACACATTTGGAAAAAATGATCGTGGACTTTTTAGGCCAAGAATGTTGTTTTGAATATAAAATTATCGAAGATTTTATTTAATTTTGTGTGTCATGACAATCGACTGAAATAAAGTCTTCGATATGAGAGCTGGCGAAATTATGAGATTATTCCTTTATCATCACCTTCTGAACTGAAAAATGGAGTCTTACGAGCCTTCTTTGGTGAAAATGTTACTTCTTGAAAAGAAGACTACATCATGATATTCTGTACAGGCAGATTGACATGTACCAGTTTTGAAATAAATTCCTTCCTTGTAAACAAACAGTCGGTCACAAAAATCGAACGACTACTTATCAGGATTAGCAGGAAAGTACAATGCGACGATAAACGATCATGTGGTAGGATACTGTGATAGATACGACTTGTGCGACGAAAAACAATTAATTGAGCAGGTTAGAAATAGTATGTCCTTTTATTGCAATATACCCGTGTGTCTCTATCCACGTGTTCCTTTCATCGTGCGTACAATTTCTACATTTTGTTTTGTTTTGAAAGTTTCTTGACGCCATTACGTGTCTGGCAGCAAAGCATTCTTGTGATGTTCGCGGCCACACTTCACACCTGGACACACAACGGTGGTCTCCTCGATACCGTCTACAACTCAAATGTGTTTATTTAACCTTAGATCAACAAAAATTTCGATTCACGGTCTCCGTTACAGTCTGTATATTGCCGTTGTTTTTATTTATTGAATAGCAATTCAGAAAATGATAGAATTTTAGTTACGACAATTCTCAACACTGGGACGTTATTATCAAAATGGCTTCGGTATTATCATGGAGCCTACTATAGTAGGCTCCATGGTATTATATACGGTCCGGATTAGAGCTTACTACGGTTGAAGAACTTTTGGATATTATATCCCACAGCTTGCTATCAGATGATAAGTGTCACAAAGAATATATTAATTTACAGATAGATAGATTTATTGCTCAGTTTTGTCCATAGGACTAAAATGCATATACATTAAGACATACATTAAAACAAATATAACATGAGTACATTAAGACAGAACAATTAAGACACTAAAACAATAGGACATTAAAAGAAACATCATACAAGAAACATAAAAGCAATGTGAAAACATCACAGACAATATCAAACAAAGACAACAAAATACATTGAATACATCACTGATGATTTAGCGTTCTCGTGGGTGCCTTGGGTTATACTTGTGATGTCAGGTTAGGATATACATGGGCTAAGACTGCTGTGCAATAAAACATATATATAAATATTACATGTATTTATTTAAATCTGTTGATATTTTTGTAATTATAAGCTGCTATTTCTATGTTAAAACAACACGTCTGTGATTATCTATTCATACTATCTGTAGATATTCCATTATAATTGAACATTACATACAATTAATCCTTGTAATAAATTTCTTATTTTAATTTACTTCGGATTCGGAAGTTATTTTTGGAAAATTGGTTCCGGTAACTGTGTATGCTTAGTTCCAACCGACCTTCTGAGGCCTTATAATTCACGCGCCATTCTGAACGTATTTACTTCAAGAATTCAAATAAGACCGCTGTTACATGCAACACATAAAATATATCACATTTGGTTAAAGTTACGGTAGCATTAAACAAACTTGACCCAAATCTGCACCCTTAAATATAGTTGAAAGTGTTAATCACAATGAACACACATCAATAAAGATTCGGACATTTGAAAGCTAACACAATGCTGCTTTTAATTATTTGTCATATGTAAAAAAAAACATTGTTCTTGCTAAAACTTATATTTACAAATTGTTAATCGAGAAAGAAATAAATTTTAAAAATGAAAAAAATGAAGATTTCTTTTTGGGATGGGGCGTTGAAGGAATTACGGAGCTTATGAATTACCATGGAAAGATTGATATTCGATAAATGATATCGCGATGCTTGTGGAATTCGGGGCTGGCGTTTGTTTACTACACGTACATATATCCATCAATATAATAGACTAGATATAATACAAATTCAGATAACAATGAATAATGCGGTCGAGGATTGGCAAGGAGATAGCCTTCAGAACGAACCGAATAACCATGCAGGGTTTGACGCGAGGGTGTCTACTCAAGTCGGGGGAAAAACGTGCATTAATTACTTCTGTCGTCTAATTATGTAGCTGAACTTCAACATCTAGTTACACGTAAAATTAATTTACTGCCTATCCAAACGTCAGAGAATTCTGCTTTGAATTAACGAATTCTTTTCTCCGTGCCCACGGAGATTGTGTTATCAGGCTGGATAATGCGTACATCACGTGATTGTATTATTGCGCCATCGTTTTCCAGCGAACGATCGAACGATGGCAAACAAAGAAAGAACAAGCGCTGGATGAGCGCAAAGACCTCCGTCGAGGCAACAGGGTCCGTAGCGTAATACATCACTGAATAACATACGGCCGGATGCCAAGCTCAATTTTGCATTTGTTGGACGTTAGCTTCATCAATGGTAATTAATCTGGATTGAGGGTTCCTCACTAGCATGTCCAGACAGGGATGTGAAAGTCACATTCCCAGCAAATAATTTTTGTTTGATTTGACGTGCTTGAAATATTGGGGTATGGAATAGAGTATATTGATGGAAAACCTGGAAAAGTGCTTGAGACATTAGGCCCCATCCCACCCACACCTCCCAATGAGAGGATCCCCTCACCCAAATCAACACGTTAGCGACAGAAATGAGACCCTGTGTGCCTAATTGTACCAACTTGCTTGTGATTTTGTGCTATAGGCCCAACACAGCAACACTTCATATTTTGTATGTGTACAGTATAGCATCATCATTGATGAGAGAATGCTCTTCAAAACACACCTGATTTTACCGACACTTCGTTCTGATCTGTCTCGACATCATATGATGAGGATTCAATGCGCTCGGTATAATTTTGTATACTGGTGTTACAGGTCACCTTCGCCTTCACCTTACTGTATCAATGACCATGGGCTTGTACATGTATCACATTCACATTGAATGGTGATGGCTGATGAGAATATTGCCCCTATGGAACAAATGACTGGATTCCACGCAGCAAATATTTATTGTGTAACACAGTGAGAAGAAAATTAATTGCATAAACATTCCAAGCCTCATTGAACACAAGCCGCACCATACTTGATATGAATATAACGCGCGTACATTAGCTCGCTTGGACGTCGCTTAGTTAAATATGGACAGACTCGCAAAAATCTCAAAATTTTCAAAAGCCACAAAAATGCCCTCAGCTTGTACAGAGTAAGTAAAAATACTTATGTACAACTTGATGTTTAGAAATGACTGTGTTGAGCGGTTCTATTCCCAACTTCTCTTTTATTCTATGTCATAGAGGACAGGGTTTGGTAAATAATTAACAAGCGTTCTGAGAACCCCAACATCTTGCCTTGCGGGGTCATCCGCCAAAGGTGCAGCAGTATTGAAAGCATACATGTAGAGCAAACAATGAGGTCTGGAATAAGGTGATGTGATACAGACAATAATGTCTGGAATAGATTATCTGGTACAGACAATAACATCAGTCCCATGAAGGATTACTGGCAAAAGTTAATCCCATGTAGGATGGATAGGTCAGTGCTGTCGGATTACTGTCGGATTCAGTCCCATGTGAGATTACTGCTGGATATTACTGCTGGATAGGCCAGTCCTGTGTAGGATTACCACTGGGTGGACCAGTCCCATGTTATTACTCATGGATAGTCACCTGTGGGATTACTGCTGGATAGTCCAGTCCCAAGTGGGATTACTGCTGGATAGGCCAGTCCTGTCTGGGATTACTGCTGGATAGATGAGTCTCGTATGGGATTAATGCTGGATAGGACAGTCCCGTGTGGGATTACTGCTGCATAGGCAGTCCCGTGTGGGATTACTGCTGCATACGTACGGCAATCCTGTGTGGGATTATGGCTGAGGAGGCCAGTCCCGTGTGGGATTACTGCTGGATAGGCTAAACCTGTGTGGGATTACTGCTGAAAATTGCAATCCAGTGTCATATTACATCTGGATAGGTCAGTCCCATGAGAGATTACTGCCGCATAAGCCAGTCCTGTGTGGAATTACTGCTGGATAGGCCAGTCCCATGTTGGATTACTTCAGGATAGGCCAGTCCAGTCTGGGATTACTGCTGGATATGTCAGTCCCGAGTGGCATTACTGCTGGATAGGCCAGTGCCATTGGGATTACTGCTGGATAGGTCAGTCCTGTGTGAGATTACTGCTGAATAGGCCAGTCCCAAATTGGATTACTGCTGGATAGACCAGTTCGGTCTGGGATTACTGCTGGATAGTTGATTTCCGTTTGGGATTACAGCTGGATAGGTCAGTCCCGTATGGCAATACTGCTGGATAGGCTAATGCCATTTGGAATTACTGCTGGATAGGTCAGTCCCGTGTGGAATTACTGCGGGAGAGCTGTGACCTAGGGAAACATGAAACATGTCCACCAAGTTTTATAATCATCCCACGAAAGGTTCAACAAACTTTCCATGTACAAATCTACCTGTAAATTTTTGCCCAACAAAAACCTTATCAATGGAAAGATACAAAGTCTAAACTGCAATAATTAGGAAAAAAAATCATATTTAATGTCCTATTTCTTAAATAGCACATGCACATCTTTGAATCACATTGAACTCGGGTAGCAAGTGTCAAACTCATCCAATGATAGCTGACAGCTTCAGAAAACTTTCCGTGTACATGTATATACATGTGCATTATTATTGGCAGATTAAGACAAAACCCTCAAAATTTGAACAAAAATTAATATTTCATCTCCTAAATATCACAGGTACATCTTTTAATCATAAGAAACATGTGTACCAAGTTTCATAATCATTCAACAACTGCAGCAAACTGTGGTGTACAGATGTACATGTGCACTTCAGCTAAACGCAAAACTCAATCAGTTGCCATAATTTGGAGAAAAATTAATATTTCATCTCAAAAATAGCTCAAATAAATCCTCCAATCATAAGAAACATTTGTACCAAGTTTCGTAATCATCCAATGAGAGCTGACAACTGCAGCAAACTTATCATGTACATGTATATGTATACATGTAGAGGCCTACATGTACAATTTACCTAAACAGAAAACTCTTCATTTGCCATAATTTGGAGAAAAATTAATATTTCTTGTCAAAAATAGCACAGGTACATCCTCTAATCATAAGAAACATGTGTACCAAGTTTCATAATCATCCAATGACAGCTGACAACTGGAGCAAAGTTACCATGTAGATGTATATGTATACATGTAGAGGCCTACATGTACAATTTACCTAAACAGAAAACTCTTCATTTGCCATAATTTTGAGAAAAATTAATATTTCTTCTCAAAAATAGCACAGGTACATCCTCTTATCATAAGAAACATGTGTACCAAGTTTCATAATCATCCAATGACAGCTGACAACTGCAAGAAACTTTCCAAGTACAGATGTACATGTGCACTTCTGCTAAACGCAAAACTCATTAATAGGGATTTTAACATTAGAGTACCCCAGGGGTAGTACCCCCAGGTGGCATACCCACCCCTCATATTTTTTATATTTTTTTTTTATATTTTTTTCTAATTTTTCTAGATTTTTTTTTAACTTGCTAAACCAAAACCCCATTCATTTCCAGGCAGGGGACACCGACACCGACACCGACACCGACGACGACATCCTCTTTCCCCCTCACAATATCTCCCCTTTACTTCGTAAGGCGAGATAAAAACTGTATTAACTCGGCTTCACATTTTAGAGAATAACTTTAATTGAGCCAAAGATGAAAGAGAAATACACTTATAAAAAAATCTATTTAAAAAATATTTGTATATATGTTTATTGAAATTTTTTTTATAATTTATTGAAAAAAGCTATACGTAGACTTCGACCACCCAATATCACACAGGCCAGGCAACTGAGAACAAGTGAAAGATACCCATCGAGTTGAGCGGATTTGCAGATAAACAACAACAAAAAATTGCCCTTTGTGCCTCACGAGGCCCTTCTCCATAGAGTGCATGCCAGTTATTTTTCTAGACTACAAAAACAACAGTTTTTGCCTGTATCACAGTTCGAGCTTCCGATGACCCTTCAACCTTACCCAGACGACGGATAATTTTTGACAGATTGTCCGGCTAGGTTGTTGATCGGATTCACAGATCATGAATTCCACCGTGACGGAATCACCGTTGGGAAGACTTTTTCTTTATTCAAAGTCATGTACTCGGAAGTTCCGTGGTCATACCCATGTAGTTTCAAGTTTAGTTTGCTATTCTATATGACATCTGTTTACGGATCCATGAAAAATCTACAGATGATCCAGCATTTTCAGTAAATCATGCTTCGAAATGTTCGTGACGGAATCACCTGAAACGGACAGGACTCTTGACTAGTGTTGCTTGTCTATTTTGTTGCTGCTCTGTTTCGATCTGACTATTCTTATATGACATCTCTTACTAACATACAGTACCCAAGGATGATCAGATTTTTTTCATCGTGAGAAAAACGCGACTGGATCATCCCAGGGGTTAAATCTAGTCCGTGACTGAATCGACAAAAAATCGTGATGGAATCACGAGTGCGCTTTTTAAATCTTATCGGTAAAAGTTCTTTATTAATTACACATTTTCTTCAAAAAAATATTCCTAGAGTGAATTTACCTCTTCTACTTAGAAAATTAAAACTCTGACCTCTTATTTTTACTAAGGTATACAGCTCCCGCCACATGCATATCTTTTCTGCAGATGTTCAAAATAGTATAGTTTTCAGTAAAGTGCAATTTTTCTTCTTTGACAATTTAGAATTTCCCGAGTTCTTCATGTTAAAAAATTGCGGGAAAAATATTTCGCTATTAAAACACATCTTCTCTATTATTGGCTTGTTCCCGGGGATCATAGGAAGCGAATAGTACAAACAGCATGCTAATATAGGGTCTACGACAGAATGTGGAGTGAATTTTATGCGAAAAAGGGCTGTTTAGCAATGTCTGCTTTTCCGTGGAATTCATGAGCGCACGATTGAAGTATCATGGGAAGATATATATTTCCAGTCGCTATCTCCCCCCCCCATCTTCAAACAAAAGGAAAAGAAAAAGCCGAGAGAGCGCCTCGTGAGGCAGAGTTATTTTTCCAGACTACAACAACAACAGTTTTTGCCTGTATCACAGTTCGAGCTTCCGATACGACGGATAATTTTTGACAGATTATCCGGCTAGGTTGTTGATCGGATTCACAGATAACGATTGAAGCATGGGAATATATATTTTTTCAGTCGCTATCTCCCCAACCCTCACCCCCCCCCCACCAACTAAAAAAAAAGAAAAGAAAAAGCCGAGAGAGTTCTTCGGAGTTTTACGTTTTTGACCTCTGACTTTGAATTTGACTTCTCACTTCCGACTCGCATCCTGGTGAATGACACTCGTCCTTTATCTTTTTGCCGATTCAGAGATTCTCGAGGAAGTTTCCAATTATACTATCTGGAATGCGAGTTTTTCTTTCGTGAAAATTTACTTTTTATGAAAGCGCAGGTTTGTCTTTACCTCGCATACCGGCCATCTGTACCAGCGCGAAGCTATAAGTACATGTACACGCGCGAATTTAGTACCCTCGAATAAAGAGACCCGGTGGAAGCGCTGCAAAGGATGCACACCTTTTGTGACGTAAGCATTCATTTGTGTCCAGAAACTTTTCAAAATTTCGTCGGGAACCATTGCAATCCCTATTGGAAATCACACGAGTCGTGGGTTCCCCATATGACAATTATTTGGCGGGAGATTTCACGTTGCTCTCCTAGACCTCCGTCTGATCGACGGAGGTAAAAAAACGCAATGGTTTTCTGTAAAATGAACGACTTCGTTCACTGGCGAACGAACCAATGCGTTGAATGGTTTTTTCAATGGTTTTCCACGAAAATAAAAACGATGGGTGTAAAACGACTTGTTTTTTTTTCGATAATTTAAACGAACGAAGCAAAAACCATAATTGGGAACGCTCCCTAACAAAGGACCTTATAATTGTCAAATAAATAAAGTCCAAAACCTAATAACAAAACTCAGTCTGTCCTCTCATAACTAGCACACCTCCTTCAATCAAAACATTTGTAACAAGTTACATAATCATCCAGAGACATCTAACAACTTCTGCAACTTTCTGTGTACTGGTGTACATGTATACATTTGGTAAACAAACAAAAAACGTATCATATGCCATAATTTGGCAAAAATTAATATTTCATCTCATAAATAGCACAGGCACATCGTCTAACCATAAGAAAGATATCAGACGACAGTTTTTTTTAAGCCGTACGGCGTCAGATTTTACAGGTTAGTTTTCCTAGATATTCTTGCATTTACCAGGTTTCCCCATATTAAGGGGTTTACTCGTTCAGACGTCCATGGTGCTCATCCATTAACATTAGATGAGTTCCTTGAGGTGATTTATCATCACAGCTCCCGATCTAGCATATCTAATTCCGCCTAAGCCGGTGGCAGGGGCCATGTGGATAATTCATAGTCTCCACATGAACCTCTGCATTAAAAGCGCGGCTGAGATACTAAGGCTACGTCCGAGATCTTGGGTCTGAATGTTGGGTGTCGACGAATTCTTTCCTGCAGAGTCATATGGTTGCTTTTTAGTCGCCAAACGTCGTCGATTTTCCCACCTCTTGCATATCGCTCCAAGTTGATATAATTGCCACTGCAAATGCTGGAGAACAGTAAAACTAATGCAGAGAAGACAGAATCTTAACTATTCTGCACCACAATCATTAGAGTGAAAGTAATAGTCTGTCAGCTTGTGTAACTTATATGCATTTTTGGGTATAGTCGCTGTAACTTCCAGGGAGAATTCTTTAGACAGCAGCATATACAAAATCACTTGATACCATTTTTTTCTATCGGCTGAACTGACGCCATCTTGTTTTTCAAAATGGCCGCCATTTTCAAGCGAATTTGCCGTCTATATCGCCGGTTATTCATCTACACACAAAATATGAACGCCTATTTTGGATTCTGTGGCACAGCGTTTTAGTCAGTCATCGCGTAATATGATTAGATATCTTAATTAAAAACCATAGCGGTCGTATTGAGATTCAAAATGGCCGCCACTGCCAAAAACATTATCTTCAGAATGGACGTCCCACTTCTCCCTATCTTTTGAATCTGTATAGACGCCTTTGTGCAGTTTCTGAGATCATACTGCATCATCTGGGTCAACGTAACTGTGGGTCAACGTAACTGTTAAGGTTTTGGCAATGCTTTCTTCTGCTTCACACCGGCATAGTTCTGTGCATTACAAGCGTCTAGTCCGTCATTCATAATTCAGCCGTCGTCCATTAAAGAATATCCGCGTCCATAATCCAAAGACCTGTATTAGCACCAAATTCAAAAAGACAATCATAGTATACATAAACATAGGCTAGTTTCCTACAAGAGAGAAGCGGTCAACAGTTTTCAATGATGCCGGCAAGTCATAATGATGTTCCAAAAATATCAAATCCGTATCAGTATTCTTAATCCACAACATCCGTTGTAAAGCCGTCATCTAAAGAATGATGTATCTCAGTCACGCTTTGACCAAATGTTTTGATCGACATGAACATCTACCTGATGGGCACTTATTTTTTTAGCATGGGTTACTGGCACGACAAGTACACCTTACTAGTTCAACAACCGCTGCAGGGGCAGGTGCACCCTTGGATAACAGGGGGACAAGCCTGTTTTCTTTTTTCACCTAGTCACGCTTTAGGTGATCGGGAAGTACTGCGTGGATAACGTCCTGCTCCCATACAGAAGCTTGACAGTGAGCACGCCAAATATGTTCTACCCAAGCTCCACGTGTTAGTAGTAGCATGTCAACACCTTTGTTGTTTGAATAAGTGCCATCTGAGGTTTTGTGGTTCAGTGATGTAAGCCGTCTTCTTACAGAACAGACCTGATAGAAATGACAGACAACCCTTTAAGGTATCGTCGGAAGGCTCAGTTTCGCATCCAAGACCAGCTAGTGAATCTACAGTCTTGGTATCTGCCTTCAGGAACGTTTCCAAGCAAACTTTTCTGGATTTTCCTCTTATGTGACCTGTGGTATCACATCCAGTGAGGGCATGCCATTTGCATAGGGCGTTTGCTATTCGCATCATAATCGGTTGAAGAACAAAATGAGCCGTCGTCGATCACCGGTGCCCATCAGCATAGCAGATTTCTGGCCAAGAAAGGGCATGCGTGTCAGAGCCAGGAGCAAAACGTCTGTAGATATGAACGGTACATCCAGATTTACTTGCTTCCACTGCATGCAACATCATCAACGTATCGGCCACTTCTTTTTCGCTCACACTGGGAGTGACGCAGCCAGCGTGGCTGGACATCACATATTTACGTGTGGCTGTTATCATGCGCGCTTTAGAATGATCTATAACTTTCTACGCCTGGCAGAATGTCAACGAATCTTTGGTAGCCGTGCTTCCCAGAAATGATTTCGAACCTGGAATTTTCGTAGTATCTTCTGCATTATAGTCCTTCGACTGCGCCCTACTGCCCCTGCGTCGTTCCCGCATTGATTCTTTTAATGAATCATCGACGGCGTAGTTGTCAAAAATCACCCGCATAGAATGGTAATTACGTGATTTGACGTTTATGAGCTCAGCGTACGCTTTAAGGGCTTTGCAGTTTTCAAATGACTTTACAGCCATGAGCTCCTTTACAACGGCCATGCCATCTTTAACTAGGCACAGCTGCGAATCAGTGGAATCACGGGCAACCTCTGAAACAGGATGTCCTTGGCTATCATCTAGAGGTGACCCTTCAAAGTTCTCTAAGACAGTTATCACCGAGCTTTTGTCTGATGCTGGGTGCACAGAGCCATCCGGCCTCATAAGTGTCCGGTTTATTGTGGTGAATTCATAATTTTCAATCACCTCCTCCATATCTACTTCACGGAATAAGCGTGCTACTAGACATTAGGCCAGAAGTTGCCCGAAGGGTTAAAACGTCAGATTTTGTATGAAGTTTGACTTCCATGGCTGTGGAATTTCACGAGAGTGGCTTACATTTGGTCATCTTGTCCCACAGATATGTGTCCCCACATATCCTTTCACCCTCAATTTTTTTCCAGTACATTCACAAGACAATATGCTTTCCTTCGAGGATTTTGAAACTATCTCGTTCGTGACAAGCTTGACCATCTCTGTTTTGCCACCGTTGAAAATTTCACATGGTGCCAGAACATCAAAAAGGTTATTAATAGCCTATTCTTGTCTGATAGTCGTTGACTTATTTAGCTCATGATGCATCGTTGTATTGGTATTTTTCAACTTAGCCATGGCCTCAGTTTCATTCGCAATTCGTGCGAATTCATTTGCACACATACAGAACCGTAGAAGGGTAGCGAGAGACTGGGTGATACCCCCAACAGCACCCTGGCCTTAAAGATTGTTGTTGACATGTTCTCGAGCATGATTCAGGCCAATGCGAGACAACGGTATCTGGTTGGAAGTATTGACAGTAAATTCATGTGACAGAAAGTCACGCCAGATTTTGTGATCAGTCGTCCCAAGCCTGTCATATGCAAAGAAATACACACAGAGCTTTTCAAGGAACGACAGGTAGAGGAACCAGTCACCTTGACGAGTGGCACGCTGAAATTGCAACAAAGTCAAAATCTGTGTCATGTACATTCGCGACCATTTGAAAAGGGATCTTTATTGTGCTTAGCATCAAACTTTTCAAGCTGTTTCTCTGTATTTAGCGACTTGAGTGTGACCGTAGGAGTGTATGTGATTCCCAAACCTCGTTTTGATGCATAAGCCTCTGACAATATCTTAACATTGGCTTCAAGAGAAACTGCCCTATCCGAAGGTCGAACAATACCTGCAGAGTTATTTGGTAAGCTTCCATAGCTCTATTGTAATGTGTCCCACTGATAATTTGATTAACAGTCATAGAAGTGAACATGCCTGCTTCTATCCAGGCCTCGTCAATGCCACTTCCCTCCATGGCCCTTCCCAACCATCTGAGAGCGCACAATGATATGTGTAATGCACCTGTACATACAACAAACTGGTCTTTGAATCGCAGATCCAAATATTCCAACTTTAGAACTCGTTTGTATAGATCCATGTCAAACGTGACAACAAGTTTTTTGTTGTTGCCAGATACCAACTTGTTGAGTTTGCAGAGCTGATCTAGAGTGGTAACCAGAGTAGGCCATTCGTGTGCTGGAGCATTGATGATAGGCAGAGTAAACTGCGTTATCAATGGTTAAAGAGAATGTTTCATGGAATGATGTGCAGATGAAAGACTGTTGTATGCAGTCCACACTGGTATCCTCTGGATCGTCTCCTGTCCAGACACTACAGAGACTACTTGGGGGTCCATTTGTCCAGAGGTTTCACCTGAAGTTCGGGCACTCGCGCTTCACAGATACCGGTGCATACCAGATACGTCAGTACTTTGAGCCATATCTTGCCCAGTATCTGACAAGACAGTACTAACATTCGCAACAAAATCCACAGCAGGAATCTTGTCTTCGTCAGAGGCAAGTGTTTGATGTGCTACGACAGACGGCTCTGAAACAAATGCTTGGGAACATCGATTGAAATACCTTGCCATCATCCAACAAAGGTCATGCTTCATCGCTCCATCAAAATGTTCATCATAAGTACTCAATTTGTACGTTGTGTAGTGCGGACTGAACCGGGGTGTTGGACTGCCTTCAACGTCACATTTCAGAAGCTCGACGCATTTGATGAGAACAGTCACAAGCCCGACAGCAGAAACTTTGTATAAATCAAGTGGCTCTACCAAGGTTTCTCCATCACATATTGGTTGAAATTACAAGCGTCTAGTCCGTCATTCATAATCCAGCCGTCGTCCATTAGAGAATATCCGCGTCCATAATCCAAAGACCTATTCCATTTTCCATATAACAGTATTAGCACCAAATTCGAAAAGACAATCATAGTATACATAAACATAGGCTTGTTTCCTGCAAGAGAGAAGCGGTCAACAGTTTTCAATGATGCCGGCAAGACATCATGATGTTCCAAAAATATCAAATCCGTATCGCTTATCAGTATTCTTAATCCATAAT
The DNA here is from genome assembly GCA_036873755.1 of Hanleya hanleyi. NCBI lineage: Eukaryota > Metazoa > Mollusca > Polyplacophora > Lepidopleurida > Hanleyidae > Hanleya > Hanleya hanleyi. Next base: position 27,719 of record JAVTVY010011253.1, on the reverse strand, counting down.
ATTCGTTGTAAAGTCGTCATCTAAAGAATGATGTATCTCAGTCACGCTTTGATTGTGACTGTTCATATGAGTACCATGAGGATCTTGAAGTACATGGGTTCATACGGCCCCTAGCCCCGGGTTAAGCGGAATTAGACACAAGTTACGAAACGTAGCGCCATAGATCTTGCACGCTACGTTCGTATTTTGCTATCAGCATGCGATATGTATCGCCAAATTTGAGAAACTTTGAGTGTAGGCGCTTGGTGGAATAGCCCTGTTTTTTAAGTTTCTGCACCAGTGTTTTGTGACGTTGATTAAAATCGTCACATTTAACACAGGATCTAGCAAATGCTACTAAGCGAGATATGTATACGCCATATGCAGGTCCCACTGGAATATTACTGTCCAGAAAGGGATAGTTTACGATGTCGAAATTGTAATCATCTCTTTTGTCATAAAGTCGACGAGAGAGAATGCCCGCTTCAAAAACACTGGCTGCCATTTCCAGGAAACTCGCCTTCCTATCAAATGTGTCCACTTTCTTGTCACATTATCCGCGGAAGCACGAATAGCTCGACTTTTCGGAAAACCAAATGGAACAAAAACGTCTTGTGTGTTGAAGTTCTGTAGCACGGCATAGGCTATCTGACTACAAACCCGGGTAGCACGGCTATATGATATCCCACCACACAAATTACTCAGCACATTTATAGCTCGCTGGCTGCGTAAATTGTCTTATATCCACAAGGATAAGCCAACCGCATATGGACTTTCGCATTGTCGACGAAAGGCAGACAGTTCAGATTGTGATTTTGTTGTGTGTGTTACTTGCTTTGCAGTCTTAAATTCCTGCATCATAGTTTGAGATATTATGACACAGGATTTTCGTTGAGATTGATCTCGTGACCCATTCGTGGCTGCCTTGGATACTTGCAAGAGTGAACCAGAGCAATGCACCAAGATCGACGCCAGCAGCGCCATCTGTCCATGAATTATCCGGATATTTCTTCCCTCTATTACAACAACGCCATCTAGCTTTTACATTCCAGTGTGATCGAGTACCAGGCCCAATTCAACAGCGCCATCTACATGAAATTAATTACGCAGATATTCCTCCATATTTTTATATCAGCGCCATCTATATTTTATAGTCTAGTGTGATCAGGTTATCCACGCACGAGGAAACGAACACGAATTGATTTTAGTTTTACACATGTATTCCAGATCTCTCAAACAGATATACTGGTATGAATTTCACTTGCGCTATATGCTGTTTGTAAATGATACACTCGCACTTAGCTCTAATGTCGGATCTGATTCGATTTAATATATCAAACCTCATATAAATAGATCCAGTATGCATTAAAACATGTATCTAGATACTAAAATCGAGAGCCTGTCTTACCATGAAGCAAAAATATTTTAAAAAACGTGTTCCAGATGGCGGCCATTTTAAAATCCAAGATGGCCGCCATACCGGTGAAGGAAAAAAATGGTATCAAGTGATTTTGAATTCTCTGATACTTGAAGAACATTCCCTGAAAGTTACAGCTACTATACCTGAAAATGCATATGGGCCCGATTTTAGCTACACAAGCTCACGGACTATAAGAGGTTTTTGTGACAAGCTATCTTTAAACTATTCTGTTTGTACATGGTTCAAATTTCGAAATATATTACACAGTTTGTTCATTACTGGGGTTAAATATGGAGCTGGAGTTTACCGAAGAGCAGAATGAGTAACAGGAGACGTACAACTCATAAATGAGAAAATAAAAATGAAATCACGAACCTGGCAGTATCCATACTCGTTCCATTACATTCAATACCAGGGTCACCTAAGGCCTCCTCACCGATGTCACTCGTGGTCTCCTCACCGATGTCACGCTCGGCCCCCACGCCGATGTCACCAGTGGTCTCCCCACCGATGTCACCCGTTGTTTCCTCATCGATGTCATCCGTGGCCTCCTCGCCGATGTCACCCGTGGCCTCCTCCTCGCCGAGGTCAATCTTGGCCTCCTCGTCGATGTCACTTATGACCTCCTCACCTTTCAAATCAAATGCTAACAAATGTGAAGTGGATTGCACATGTACATCCAGCTGCAAAACACAGTGCAACAATAATTTACTTGTATGCAATAAACTTATGTTCTTAAACTATCTAAAATAACACTCGTTTTACATGTATTTGTAAATATGCTGATTGCATTTTCACCATTTCAGAAGTTAGTTTTTCTACTCATGAATCCATTCATTCCTCCAAACAGATCACTGATGAGTTTCCAAGTACAAACATCATGAACACACGTACGTGCACCACTCAATTTTTGGTTATAAGGCGTGACGTACTTAGAATAGTTGGGTCAAAGTGGAACTTGACCCAAACTCTTTGGATCCGTCACGTCTATACCCAACAATATCTGGTTAATTTGACCCAATACTTCTGAAAGTCTATATCGAAGATATGTTTGTTTTCAGATTGTTAGCACAGCAGTCAAGATAAATTGCAGCAGAGCAGTCAAAATAAACTGCATTAGATAAATAGGTAAGCATCACAAAATGCATAGAGACCTTTTTCCACGGGGTATGAAAATGAGCAAGTTGCTAATGTATGATGTAAATGAGCGAGGGTTTAACCTCACTTTCAAGTTGTGTCAGTCCATCACGATGGTGCTGCTTGCGACAAGCCAGACCGATTGCACGAAGAAAGTGTGTTTCAAGTTACATGTCGACAGTTAATTTATAAAATCTATTGTTTCCTCCGCATAATTATTAACTTTACCTACAAGATCTAAATCCTGATTATCACCATCATCTGACTCGCCTTTTACACGTCACAGGGCTTCAACTCCAGCTGTCTGGCGACAAATGATCCGACATAGTCCCCATTTATGCACTGGCCTGGTTTCCCTAAACATTCAAGCAGAACGGTTTAGGTGGAATTGCTTGTGCTTGTGTTTCACCATCGATTTCCCCCTTACCATGTTCCGAGCCATGATAATGTCTGTCATTTGAGAATTTTGACAGTGTAACATCAGCAAAGGAACGACTGAGATGAGCATCCTTCGCTGAAAATCGCTTTCCGTGTGAAGTGAACATTGATTTCCTGCAGATACTTATTCGACAAATCACGAAAATGCTTCACGACATGGACATCATGGGTTCTGTCCTCAGAAATACAAATTAACTGATCCTTGATGAGATGGTATTTGTCGTTCAAGTAGTATATCAGTACCGGAAGAATGGTGATTTGGTGGTGACCAAAGAATGCCTCCTTAATCTCGTCTTGGAAGAAGACTTTTCGATTCTTTACGAAATTATCGCCATGATGAGGTATCTTCTCTTCAGGAAGGTTATTTTCCAGGTTGCTGTATTGTTTGTATTGCCAATGGGATGTAGCTGTTAACTAAGGTTGTGCCCTGGGGAGGAGAACAGACACCCCTTACGAACTCGTTTAGCAAAACGTCAACAGAGTCACTTTTTGTTACCAAAATGCGTTTTTCTCCTTGATCACACACTTTGCGTTCCCAGCGGTTCCATGTTACGATTTGTCCAAGTGCAAGTCTTTGTAATGTGCACGAGTTTGGCTTTCCAGTTCTTACATTGAGTACAATTTCCAAGTACACACCCGGGGTGATGAAAGCGAGCTCCATCTATTTTCTCACACAATAAATTATCTAGCAAATCATTTTCATCTTCTATTTCGCGGCTGTGCATCACAAAGCAATTGAGGGCAAACACACCGACAGAAGTCCCGATGGCTCATCGAAAGGGGGGAAATTTGTGAAGCTTATTTTCACCGGAGGATTTCCATTCCTGAATATCGCATGAGCAGCTCTCGAAAACATTTGTAAGCTGTATCCTGGGCCTTCCTTCCTGGTGTACCGTTTCCCTGGTAGCTGTCTGGATAATAGTTACCCGAAACTTTTTTCTTTGCCTTTCTCTGGCAACAATATTATACAGCTCTTGATCTCGTTTTTCTGTTTAACTTTAGTTCTCTGCCGATCTTTTGCTGACTGCATATTTTTGAATGACCTTCACCGCCGCCTTTATAGTCATAGTTGTTGGCACAACAGGAAAGGCATCCTTTATTTGTAAAGCAAGCGCACGCCTGTTCTGCAGGTCCAATGTCTATAGTATCTAAAGCTTTACTTTTTAATGGACTTCCCTCTCTATTAGATTGTCCACAATAGAAGCAAACCTTTCTATTCAGGTTCTCCTTGCAAACTGGATTTTGCTTTACGTGTAGCATTTCTAAGGGACTTCTTCGACTGGAATGGACTACTGCTCAATTCATTGACGATTCCTACAGCGTATTTCAGCTCGCCGTTCTCGTTTCCACTCCTCTCTTATGCACCGTCGTTTTGATTCTCTAATCTATTTCTGTAGTCCTGCTTATACCTCTACACTGTGTTCTTCCCTGACTTACTGCAGACCTTGTTCCACCTGGCCCTTTACTTGGGAATCTAACTGATAATTTATTCTGCGCTTTTACTACTGAATCTTTCGTACTAGCATTTTGCTCTCTATGTCGCTCTCTAAATTTCAGATATATGATTCTATTTTGTTCTATTATTCTGCTAAATTTGTCTTTGGCAATTGTTAGCCCACCATCACCAGATGGTGGGCTGTTCAAATCACTTTTCGTCCGTGGTCCGTCGTCCGTCCGTCGTCCGTCAGTCAGCCCGTCGTCCGTCAGTCCGTCCGTAAACAATTTTTGTTACCGCGATATCTCAGGAACTACTGCATGGATCTTTTTCAAATTTGGTACACAGGTTCCCCTTGGGGTCTAGTTGTGCAAGAAACCTTCTCTGGTCCGATTCGAAAATCCAATATGGCCACCAAGCAGCCATCTTGGATTTCACCATGAAACCTTGTTACCGCGATTTCTCAGGAACTACTGCATGGATCTTTTTCAAATTTGGTACACAGGTTCCCCTTGGGGTCTAGTTGTGCAAGAAACCTTTTCTGGCCCGATTCGAAAATCCAATATGGCCACCAGGCAGCCATCTTGGATTTCCCCATGAAACCTTGTTACCACGATTTCTCGGGAACTACTGCATGGATCTTTTTCAAATTTGGTACACAGGTTTCCCTTGTGGTCTAGTTGTGCAAGAAACCTTTTGTGGTCCGATTCGAAAATCCAATATGGCCACGAGGGAGCCATCTTGGATTTCCCCATGAAACCTTGTTACCGTGATTTCTCAGGAACTACTGCATGGATCTTTTTCAAATTTGGTACACAGGTTCCCCTTGGGGTCTAGTTGTGCAAAAAACCTTTTCTGGTCCGATTGTAAAATCCAATATGGCTACCAGGCAGCCATCTTTGATTTCCCCATGAAATCTTGTTACCGCGATTTCTCAGGAACTACTGCCTGGATCTTTTTCAAATTTGGTACACAGGTTCCCCTTGGGGTCTAGTTGTGCAAGAAACCTTTTCTGGTCAAATTCGAAAATCCAATATGGCCACCAGGTAGCCATCTTGGATTTCCCCATGAAACCTTGTTATCGCGTTTTCTCAGGAACTACTGCATGGATCTTTCTCCACATGGGGTCTAGTTGAGCAAGATACCTTTTCTGGTCTGATTCGAAAATCCAATATGGCCACCAGGCAGCCATTTTGGATTTCCCAATGAAACCTTGTTATCGCGATTTCTCAGGAACTATTTCATGGATCTTTCTCAAATTTGGTACACAGGTTCCCCTTGGGGTCTAGTTGTGCAAGATACCTTTTCTAGTCCGATTCGAAAATCCAATATGGCCACCAGGCAGCCACCTTGGATTTCTCCAGGAAATTTAGTTATCGTCATTTCTCAGTACTGCATGGATCTTTCTCAGATTTGGTACACATATTCTCCTTAGGGTCTAGTTTTGCAAGATAGCTTTTTCGGTCCGAATCGAAAATCCAATATGGCCACAAGGCGGCCATCTTGGATTTCCCCATAAAACCTTGTTATCGCGATTTCTCAGGAATTACTGCATGGATCTTTGGTCTAGTTGTGCAAGATACCTTTTCTGGTCCGATTCGAAAATTCAATATGGCAACCAGGCAGCCATCCTGGATTTCCCCATGAAACTTTGTTATCGTCATTTCTCAGGAAGTACTGCAAGGATCTTTCTCAAATTTAGTACACAGGTTCACCTTATGATCTAGTTGTGCAAGATATCTTTTTCGGTTCAAATTGAAAATCCAATATGGCCACCAGGCGGCCATCTTAGATTTCCCATGAAACTTTGTTATCGTGATTTCTCAGGAAGCACTGCCTGGATCTTTCTCAAATTTGGTAGACAGGTTGCCCTTGTGGTCCAGTTGTGCAACATACCTTTTCTGGTTCGATTCCAAAATCCAATATGTCCATCAGGCGGCCATCTTGGATTTCCCCATGAAACTTTGTTATTGCGATTTCTCAGAAACTACTGCATGGACCTTTATCAAATTTGGTACACAGGTTCCCCCTGTCGCATAGTTGTGCAAGATACCTTTTCTGGCCCGATTCGAAAATCCAATATGGCTGTCAGGTGGCCATTTTGAATTTCCCCTTGAAACATTGTTATCGTGAATTCTCAGGAAATATTTCATGGATCTTTCTGAAATTTGGTACACAGGTCTCACATGGGGCCTACTTGTGCAAGATACCTTTTTTGGTCCGATTCGAAAATCCGATTAATACGGTATTCCCGAGTTGTGACGTTGCATCACAAGAGTCGGCGGATCAAACGGTGCGGCATATTCTATATATTGACTATAGAGAATATCCATTTCTTCGACTTCCATATCAAGGAGTTCAAATAATTGGGAATTAAAATGTGTTTCTTCAAATTTTAAATCGGTTTTCTTTAGTCCATGCAGTTGCAAGTGAACTACCCCACCCTTTCGTCTGCTGTTGGGTCAGCTACATGAAGGGACGTCACTCTTGTGACACAATGTCACAACTCGACAACTGTAAACTACTGCATGTTTCGATCCAAGGGAAATAATCAGGATTCAGACACTTTCAAATTCGAAGTTTCAACATTACTGCGTGGACCGGATCCCTTCAATATTAAGTATTGTACCATCTTACTATTTTCGAGCATGGTATCTTAAAAGAGATATCTCAAACTAGTCCAGCAAACAGAACAGAATTAGCATTCGTTCCTAATTGTAAAATCTTAAGTATGCCAGAGTGTCAAAGAGATTTGTCTTCGCTTCCAGTACCCAATGATGACACGTGCAAAAAAAAAAAAAAATACTACAAAACGAAGACGAAGGATCCTCCGTACATGTACATTCACTTTCAGACTAACTTTGCTCATTTCCCTTGTACTATAACAACCGACATAAGTACAGTTTCTAGAAATCTTGAAACTCCTGAAACTTAGAAAGATTATATCTTGGTGTTTTCCAGTGTCCCTTTTTCGATCTTTTTCAATCAGATTCGAAATTCTGTAAACAAAATTACAACTCAATCGTCTTAGTAACAATGGACAAAAAGATCCTCTTGTCATTAGCTTACAATTATCGGCCAATGGTGGGCGCCAAGATCCGTCAGGATCTCTCGTTCTATCTTCAGTCAATCGCTGCTTTGGCTTCTCCCTTGCTATTCTTGTCCTATTCTTTTGTTTATCCAGGTACTCCCTGTATTTCTCTGGGTTTTGCTCTTCTGATTTTTCCCCGATATTCGGGGGATTTCCCCCATTTTGTTATCTGCGTAGAGCCTATCTTCTGAAAAACAGAAAAAGAAACAGTTCAAAACAATACAAATTTCACTATTATTCATCAGTGTTGTTGTTGTTGTTGTTGTTGTTGTTATCTGAACTCGAGTCTGCCTGCACAATTCGTCACGTTAGGTTCAAGGAATGATGTCTAAGATCGCGTCCGTCTGCAAATCTCGAAACGTTAGCCTTTGTTTATACGCCATAACGGAGCATCTGTCTTCTGTTATAGTAGAGTGAGCACATGAATCACAGAGTCTGTCTGATGAACAGTGTTCGCCTTCTTTTCACATCATGTTAGAATCGGCCGACATCCCACGTGAGAAATATATCTTCTGCCCGAGGTCTTCGATTCCGAAAACTGACACCCAGTCACATGAGGACGAAGGAACAACGTCACCTGAGCCAGTGGCACAAAGCAAGCTCGTTTGATCGTACCTAATTGTCTAAATACTCTTTGACAAGCTCGCGAACGTAACGACAAAGCTAACGTGTTGAATATGGACAGACAATAGGAAAACACCAAGTGCCTTTGGAAACTTCCTAGTTCACCATCTTTATCGTTTTCGCGCTCGACAGCATGTCCAACTATGTGAACTGGTGGGTTGAGGCAAAATGTACACCAATAAACGGAGCGTAAATAAAATCGATGTTGCTAACCTTATTCATAGCTGGACAGACGCCTGTATAAAAAACGTTCGCAAACAAGAAGGAAGGAATAGAAATAGTGTCCCCTCTGATATTAATCTATCCCACTCAAAAAAAGAAAGGTTCTTCAGGTAACGAATTTCATATTCCTCACATTTCTCAGGCATGACAGACATCTTTTATAACTCAGATCCAGTTAGTTTCTCTTCATATGCTTTTATATGATCACAAAATCACCTTAGATTGTTTATAGGCGTAAACTAGCCATTAGGTTACATTTTACCGTAATTTATGTAGGCTCTATATAAAAGCCAAAAAACTGTTCAACACTGAAGTTAGGGTTGATTTTAAGTCTTGTACCACAGGAAAAACAGATTTTTTTCTTCAAAAATTTGTATTATATTAATATTGTGTAATTTGTTACTACTATAATATTCTGCAGACTATACAAAATAGCCTTATTAATCACACCCATCTTATTAACACTGTGATGCAAAATTTATGTATTTTTGGCCCTCATTATACTAGGCCAGAATTTGTGGGAAATTCCTGAATATCTTCCCAACCTTCCGTCCCTGATTTGATTCTCAGGTGATGATGACGATCATCAGACCGAGACCGGGATGCGCATTTTCTAGTATCTAATGTTGCACTTCAGGCATTCTTCCATTTGGCAAGGAATATACCATGGGTCTACTTTTGGCCATCAATTATCGTAACATCTTCAATCCAAATCACTTATATGTATATATTTCCTGAAAAGGCATGATTAAAGTATTGTTTTAATAGTTACACAGCACTTATTATTCCAAGAAAATCCCTTGAAAAGTCACAAAATGGTCAAATTCAGCTCAATTTTCAAAAAACACTGTAATGTTTCCAGGTCGGGTACCAACTTGAAACGACGTGGGGTCAGCCTACCCATTTTTTGTCAGATTTTCTCTTCGTCAATGAGTCCTGATTTTTATACACACTCGGAGGGCATAACTGAGACAGGACAAAATTTACTCCATGACCGCGATCACCGTGTAGACGAAGCCAGCCATCGATCTGTATATGCTCGTTTTGCAGCGTTGATAATGCTGAACAGGATGGTATTAACAATCTGACATAATGACACATCTCCGCTTCGTAATGGAGTCTAGCTTGAGACAATCTATAGACTGAATTATTATGCTTTTAATGGCGCACTCCAGAGTTTCTTTTATTTGACGAGGAATAGACCATGGGCCCACTTTTCGGCCATCAATTGTCGTAAAATCTTCAACCCCAATCACTTATATGTTATAGAAAAATGAATCTCGAACATTCCCCTCCAAGCTTGCTTCATTTTTTCTAGAGAACCCCATAAAAAGTTGAAAAATGGTCCAGTTCAGCTAAATATCCAGAATAATCTGTAATTAAGATGAAGAAAAAACGTGGGGGTCAACCTACGCGTTTTGTCAGATTTTCTTTCCGTAAATGAATATTGATTGTTATGTACAATCAAGGGGCATAACTGGGGCAGGACAAAAAGTTTACTCCATGACGGCGATCACCGTGTAGACGAAGCCAACCATTGGCTTGTATGTGCTAGTTTGCAGCGTTGATAATGCTGAACAGGATGATATTATGGATGTAAGTTATCGAGAAGAATTATGTTGTCGCAGAACACGGGCGGTCTATCGTATTATGAAATTTAACCGGGACCATTACTGCGAAAGGCCACCTATCTCTCGATTTTTATCACTTGTACCGCTAGCCGTAGATGTTGCCGATACCGTCTTCCGTCTGTATGTTTTCTTTGTGTTGACTTTGGGGTTGAAAGTGCTTTCTTGTCGAGCGAATAGCGCTTTTCCTCGGCAGTTATGGCGATGAATCGAATACAGTTGCAATTTTCATCTATTTCCCGCTTCGAAAAAGTTCCGCCGAACACAAAAATGCATGACGTCACTCACTTTGCCTAACTGTAACTTGGAGTCGATTATCGATTCGTAGGCGTACAAAATGGTGTAGCGATTATGGACGCTTCTGAGCGAAGGCTCTCTACACACTATTTGTCTGATGTTCACCAGTTTAGCAGATCATCTAAATTGGCAACATAAGTACCTGCCCAATAAAATGAAAGACATTATTTTTCATGGCAGCAGCTTTGCGAAACGACTACTTGAAGTGGAATGTATCTAAGAACTGTATTAGGAGATGTATCTGTTGTAAAATCCGCAAGATGAATCTGCTTAGTTTGACTGAATCATTCTCGAAAAAAGATTACATTCAAGGGTATATGTGCATTTCCAGGGAGAAATTAACTGAAACGTCTGCATTTAGAATTAGGCACTTTACCTCGAGAACGACCCGCTGCCAATAAGAGAGAGATGTCTTGAAATACGAAAAAAGTGTTCATGAAGAATGATTTCCTATGTAAATTGGGCAATACCATTGGGCCTTTGCGCTCGTGTACATGTAGAATCTCACACATCAAAGTCTCCAGGCAGGGTACCATAACGGCGACTATGGCTCATCTGTAAGGTTGCCATAGCAGTATAAGTGACAAATTCGAAGAATCTTCCAGGGCAAATCTTATCAAAGCTTTAGACCTCTAATGGTGAGTTTGGCTCTTTCCCGGTGACGAATTAAGTTTACCGACGATAAAAAGCGATTTAGTCCGCGCGTCACCGATAAGTAATTAATAAGGGAAGTGGCTATCGAGCTGCACGAAACTTCTGCCTAGATTTACATGTACTCCCCGCGATCAAAAGCGACGATTAACATAATTCGTTTCCGCGACCCCCGATAAATTATAGACACTTAGACAATGACGAATAAAATCGGCATCGGTATGACCAGTGGAAAGAGACAGGGATAATAGTGACATTTAATAAATCGTCGAGATGGGTCAATCTGCACGTCACTTATACCTTTTTATCAAAATAATCGTTTTCGGCAAATGAATACCAGTACGAAAACCGATGACTTTTTGTCAATTTTCATAGTAGATTGTTCACAGTGGTACTTGTGAAATGGAACGAAGAAGCGTTTTTTTTTCTCAAATGGAGCCGGTATTTGAGTTGGTAGATCAATGATGCGATATTCTCAAATTGGAGGATTCGATTCTCACCTGATCATGAACCGGCTTCTTCTGGAAGAATGTTCTCGATGTAGGACAATTTCCAAATTGACTGAAATTATTAGTGGAGCTTGAAATGTCTGTTACAGAACATTTATAGAGTTCCGATAATGCACGGAACAGACAACAAATAAAGGATTATCTGGAAGCGTGACCTGAGACCTACGGTATTAAGTTCAAGTACATGCGAAGACACAACCAATAACTTCGTACCTTTCGAAAGGTATTTAATGACTTTGGGGATATGGTGTAAATTCCCACGATCGTCTCAATACCGGATATCATCAAAGCATTTGAACTGAAGTTTAGAGCGTGATCTATGTTGGAGAATAGGGTGAGTGATGGAGTGATCGAGGGATCACATGACAATTGTGAACTGTCTGAAGGTACCAGCTCACTATCTGGAAAAATGCTTTCCCAAACAGAAAACATACTCTCGTACCTGTATTTTACTTTTATTCAAATCAGGTCCAACTGGGCTATGTGCTTTTCGCTGATTGAGACCAAGCATAACCAACACTTTTACGTTTTAGCTAGCTCGGCGGTCTCAATCAACTCTACGTAGGAGAAGCACGGGTGTTCTTCCTTGCGGCTCAGTGTTCGGTCGGTCTTGAAAGTGCTGTGACCAAACACATTCAAGGATATCCCAGTCCTACACAGATAGGAGCACGTGGTTGCAATTGACTTCCTGGTGCACGTTACACACCTCGATGGGGACTTAGATTGATGTACATGATTCGGATTAAGCGCCTACTAGTTGCTATGATCACGTTGTTCCAGGGATACATATGAACAATCATAATAAAGCGGAGATATAATCTATGCCGAAGCCGCATATTATAATACTTCTCTGTGGCAGCGAGATTATTCTCCATGAATACGTATGCATTAAATCACACACGACATAACGGTCAGATAGAAAATGAGTCATTAGATATTAATCATTCAATATTTCTTGGAAATTCCATACAGAAATCACTAGTCGCGTACTTGTTTTGACAGCGCATTCTCTGTGCGTTTTGAAGAACGGAATATAGACTCCAATTTTCACCAATCGGTACCACTCGAGGTGGCAAATCTACAGTCTCAGTCACAATGGCTGGTGCATTGGTAAAAACTCGAAACTTTGACAGAACAGCGTGGTTCTGGCAAATCGGATTGATTCTTGAGTATTTCTTTCGATTGTTCATGAATCTGCGAACATTTATCTGTTTTCCTAAGCTTTGGTCTATATTCTACCCTTATCGGAATTGGAATAGTGGACCAGACGAACTATCATTAATCTATGCAAATTCATGGGAACGTCAATTTTCATTCCAAAAAAAAACTTTTGATGGATATCTTTTCGAGTTTAAAAAATGCTTGCAACCACATTGTAGTCAGTCGATATTCGTTGGTATGCTGGGTTTCCACATCGAAGGTCACTTATTGGCGTAAAACACCACAGTATGCTCCTTCTAAGGTTTTATTGCGAAGAAATCGGGATTTTGTTATTTTTTGTCAGAAACGCAGCTTTTAATCGCTTCAAATGTATCGCGTGAACATCCCGTGCCGTAAATACACGATACATCGCCTGCCACAGGTGTTCTATGACCTTGAAATCTAAGGAGCTTGGATGATGGGCTATGGTTTTTACATAATAGATTAGAGGAATTTCGCCTAGTATGTGACTAGCATGTACAGGTGCAATAATTTTCTCAAACGCTACCCTAACGCCTAAAATGATGTTCCTGTCGTATGCATTTATGAAACACTCCCTAACGGCATTTTTTTTGAGAGACAAGATTTGATTATAGAAAAAAATATACAGCGATAAGCAGTTTGAATCAACAACTCTTATGGCAACTGGCTTTAGCGTTTACGGTTGATTCTACACCTTCATGGCACAACACGTTGAGCTCAAACCATCATACCTCGCTTTGGAGAAGAAAACCGGAGCTCGACACCAACAGCATGGTGAAACCTCCGACCAGCTGCCAGACAATGTCAATACGAGACAGACATGAGAAGTCGACGGCGACAATGTTGGGTTAAATTGGACTTGACTACAAGTCGCCTGCGGTCGCATCCTCTTTTCATCTGGATCTGTGGTGTTGTTAATCTGTCCGGGAGACAATTTGGTGATAAAACATGTTTTGAGGTCTGGCTCCAGCTCCCTAATTTTCGTGATTCCATTACCAGAGAAAACATATCCGAGCAGTCTGACCGTGTATTTATGTCAGGGGGGGGGGGGGGTGTTCATACTATTCTGTCGAAGCAATTTGAAGCTACTTTTGCGAAAAAATTGGACCATTTCTTCATTTATGAGTTACCAAACTTTGCGACAAGCATACCTTGGCGTTTCACGCCAAAAAGTAACGCTCAATGCAGAAAGCCAGCATACAATGGATTGCCACTGGAGACCTGAAACTTTTTACACTTTCGATGCAGATCCCGGTCAATTGGCGCAAGTTAACATAACTTCATATAATAGTTAGAGCATGATTTCTTTGATATTTGTATTATTCCTGTTGCACTAGAGCTCAAACTGTCCACACTCTGTATGTTATGTTTTCATCTGCCGAAACAAGTTATCAGAGTTTCAAATGATAATTTCATGGCGTCACAGTGACGTCATAACATGAATAAAAAAATCGTTTATTTTCAATTTGTTTTTCCAATTTTGTAGTAAACCTTGTGGTGGCAGATTTGGGTCATATTTTTTAAATGGTGTTTGCATGCAAGTGCTATCCATGTGTAACAGCCGTTGTGTGTGGGTAGTTTAAGGGTTATCTTGCATTTTGTGAACTCTCTCTCTTTCTGTAAGAGAGTTGAAAAGTACTAACCGTCACCTCCATGGTCTTTTTTATTGAAGCATCTATTAAAGGAGAAGAAAACATATGAATAATGTATACAACGAATGAAAGATCTATCTTCTCCGTATCCAAAAATGTAAGCAAATATTTTTTTTTCTACTCGATTAAATCGGCGTTCAACCTGCGCATCATTGTCTCTCAAGCGTGCCGCCATTCTGGCTAGGATCGTCTAAGCGTGTGACGTCACCGGGGCCTCGCCGTTCTCTAGCGGGGAAGATGAAAATATAATGACATTGCATGGAGATACATTACAAACCAAGCCTTTCTTACATTGGAATGATTACAATTTGACAGAAATAGGAACTGCACATCGTGATATGACTGAAATAGTGTTGAAAGACTGATAAACTCACTCCAGTTTATTGCAGCAGCCTCAGCGTGCAAAAGTTCTTCCCTGATGAGTTTGGAGTAAAATCCTGCCGACCAACGTTATGCACCCACTGTTTCAGTACATCTGATGAAATGTCACGGTCTTTGGAAGGTTTTTATTCCCGGTTCTGTTAGAACAGCCAAACGTCACACACTGCGGCATGATGCCCGTGTATTTGCGGAATATTGGCACACTACCTCTATCAAATTATAACGGTATACAAAATATAGACAGCAGTCCCGAGAGCTTCTCTTACTAATAACGTACAGGGCGAAAGTGAGCATGAGCCCGGCTGACGTCACGAAGCGATGCGCGCAATATGTTTTCTGCATTTCTGATTGGTTAAAATAGACGCAAGTCCTTGTAATGGCGGCACTTATGAATCTGTCCCGTTTTGACGTTTCGATATGAATAGATCGGCGGTAAAAAATCGCAAAAAAATACTTGCTTACATTTTTAGATACGGGGGAGATAGATCTTTCGTTCAGTGCATACATTAGTCATATGTTTTCTTCTCCTTTAAAGCCTTCATCTGGTGCTGCTGTGACATCACCGCGACGTAAACATAATGAGAACTTTTATCAAATTTATGATCGGTATTGTATTCGCTCATCTTTACTTGGATAAACTGACGTGATGAGTTCCGTAATGTTTCTTTGAAGTGGTATCTCACATCTGATAATCTATGCAAATTGTTAGGACAAATGTAGTTATTGAAGGCTTTCTGCAACCTTCCCTTCCCTTGTTTGTAAGCTACCAACCTGTGACCGTACAAAGGACGTGGTGAAAGACAATTAAGAGAATAATCCGAGACGTTGCGATATTGCGGCTGATTTTCAACATGGCTACCAATCATCCTTCCTATCTGTATCTTCCCATCAGATTATGTGCTTCTGTCATTATTGGGCTAAATTGGATGAAATGAAATTTGCCGCGTAATCAACTATATTCGGCGACCAGACCAGCCATTTTGTTAGAAATACAATTAGTCCTGATGTTGAGTACAAATATTTTCTCAATAGACAAATGCTACATATTGTCATCCTTTATCATGCGTTAATACTGTAACATTTGCGTACATTTCGCCATTCATAAGATGGTTTGCGAATCGTGTGTCGCCATGCTTACAAACATAAACGTGGGGATTGCGTAGGGAAAGTGTGGGGTTTTGGTGGGCGCGTGGGGTTCGTGTGGGGCGAAGCGTGGTTTGGAACTTTCCTCGTGGGGATAACGTAGGGTTTGTGTGGGGCAGCTGCCCACGGTTATGCAAATTTAGCATAAATATGGGGATTATGTAGGGCTGATGTGGGGATTATGACGGGTGAATGAGCGAGAATTCAAAGTTCGCGTGGGGATGATGTAGGGCATACCTTTATCTGCTATATATTCAAAGTCTAACGTGGGGTTGGTGTAGGGAAAATGAACGTCGGATTTAATCGACTGAGTTGTTTGTAGGGATTAGGTGGGGTGGACTTTTTCCAGCGCTCGTAGACAAAGTCCAATGTAGGGAATGTGCCGGGCTGTGCTGAAAGTTTAAGTCCGGCGTGGGGATGATGTAGGGCAAAATGCTCGCCGTTTTCATAGCTTAAGATAAACGTGGGGATTTTGTTGGGCAAACATTCTTTCATGCATAGCCTAAGACGATAGTGGGGTTGAAGTGGGGCGATATTTTATTTGCACATATAGTGTGAGATAAATGTGGGGATCATGCAGGCAGACTGTGAACTCTGTTTTCTTAAAAGAATATACAAAAACATTTATATTTTTTTCATGATCCTATAATACTCGAAATGAAAACTATTTATTTAGATTTGTATTTTTTTGATGCATTTTCAATCAAAGTTATTAAAACGTTTTGTGCCGGTGTATCGCGAAAAATTCCCGTCGAATCGACACCATGCATCTTTCACGGTAAACCTCTCGTCGTGAGGTGAAAGAAATGTGTAGCAAAAGATATATTTTTGAAACGGGTATCTGTACAGGTTTAAAAATAACTAAACAGAATCAAATATCGAAGAGATACAGGCAGAGTTATCAAGTGTTGGTTACCATCTCCGGCGTATCCCCCTCATATTTTCGCGGAATATAGGCCGTGCCCATTGCCCTATAGGACTAGGTTTAAAGATTGCTAGAATATCAATTCACTGATCATATGTCATAAGAATATTTTTAATGTAATGCATGAATAGAAGTTCTGTGTCTAATGTATCGCATCCATAAATTTCCTCCGATATATAAGGCTAAATCACGACTATAAATGTGAGCCGTCTTAGGCCATTGCCTATTAATTTGCATGTTAATCGAGTTGTCTCCCTTCATATCAAGACTTTCTACAAGCAAATTTGCGCGCGCAACACAGGAAGTGGGGCTCGATTGTAAACATTGGCAAGTTGAACTTGGTTGAGTTTTCTTCACCAAAACGTTAAGATGGCGAATAAATACGAAGAATGGACGCTGAAAGACCTAAAGGATGAACTGAGGAAACGGAAAGCTAAACTATCGGGAAGAAAACATGAATTAGTCGAGCGGTAAGGTGTTTTGATTTACATGTCAAATCGTATACCTATTGACGTGCACCCCATTTTCGTGGCCTACAAACTTTTCGCAGTGTTACTGTTGTTATGACCTGAAAAAATGAATGTTTATTTCCGATTTATTTAAAAGATTCTGTCCCTAAAACGGGATGAATATTCAGACAGCTGGCCGTTTAGGTACAGGGGTGAAATCACCTGTTTTCGAACCAACACGATATCAGTACAGTGACGTCGCCAGTTCCGATCCAGTGTCAGTTCCGGGACGGCGTATTCGACTGAAATTTTTTGAATTCGACTGAAAAAACGGAAACTCGGTAGGTTATTTGTTGATAGCTCGCTTAATACTTCTTCGATTCTAACAATGTAAAGTTTCCGGAGTAGCTGAAGAGATTGTCTTTTCAAAAATATATAGTTTGGTGACATAATTTTTTTTATTTTTGAGATAGATATCAACTGAAAAAAAAGGGGGGACTTCGCTGAAATTTTTTCTGGACCGACCGACATGCGGTTTTTCTTGTCCGGAAAATTATTGCGTGAACTGACTGAAATACTTTTACGTTTCCGGAATGCTCTACTTTTATACGAATAAAATGATATAAAATATATGCATGTACCTTCTACCGTTTTCCGTAAAAGGGTTCGCTGAAAAAAAACGATTGAAAATCACAACATTTTCAGCTGAATCTGCCGTAAAACGGATTAGTGAACCGAGTTAAAAACTCGGATTTGGAGAGGGACTTCAGAAGATTCCGAAAATCCGGAATAAGGATCGCGGGTAAGTTTATTGGAAGATTGGTTATGTCGGTAGGTCATAATTGTCGAATTAAATTTTAAAAGCATAGTTTGCACAAAAAATATCCTATTTTTCAAATAATGGAATGTTTGTCATATAATAACGTAATGTGAATGGAAATAGTGAAAATATTGAATTGATCATTAATTTTAAATACATATATTTTTATAAATCGAAATGAAAACTGACCAGGAATATACATATGTTGTTCTCAGTAATTTTTGTTCTTATTAATATAAATTTACTAATTGATAATACATTTAATTTATAAAATGAAGTAAAAACAATTTTGACAAGTAAAAAAAATGATTTTGGAACACTGTTCACACACTAATTGTGATATCCTGTTCATTTCTAAGAGGTGGGATGTCCCACCAGTTGTGGGGAAAGGGGTGCCACACCAGTTATTTGTAGCTTATTATTTACCGGGCATGTTTCAGGGCCAGCCCCTTGACTTGCTGTACATTAGGGGTTAAGAGTTTCATTTCGGATCTAATTATCTCTGATTTTGTGATATATAAGTTGAGTGTACAAGTCATATCTGCAGGCCCGTGTTCGGTACATCTACTAAATTGTGTTCGGTACGGCTACCAAATTATTTATCTCCTTGAAAAATTATGCCCCTTTTGCGATATTTGCTTGAATGTTACCGTAGCTGTTAAATCTGCAGAATAATGATATGCTGTAAAAAGTACAATCCTGAATGATTAGTACATGTAGCCCAGGCCTGACCCAGGCTGTTTTCGAGCTCATTATGAACCCCCCCCCAAAAATAAAACAATAAACAAA
The DNA here is from genome assembly GCA_036873755.1 of Hanleya hanleyi. Classification (NCBI taxonomy): domain Eukaryota; kingdom Metazoa; phylum Mollusca; class Polyplacophora; order Lepidopleurida; family Hanleyidae; genus Hanleya; species Hanleya hanleyi. Next base: position 8,947 of record JAVTVY010011253.1, on the reverse strand, counting down.
TCCCCTCTCTGAACAGGCTGAAACCAATACTAATGCAAGTACTTTCGCCAAATATGAATTAGATATCCGGCTGTATTTAGACCATTTAGTACTCCCACAGCTTCCATAGGCTTCGACAGTCCCACATCATGGCCTATTTCATTATAACTTATCACACTCTGCACCATCTATAGGTGCCCAAACTAAAAGTCTAGATCAGGCCCTGTAACCATAATATATTGCACTTTCTCAGCATATTTCTTAGTTACTCGGGGGAAGCAGAGGGGTTTTGCGAGTCTCACCCTCATGTTAATTTCCTGCTTTTGAAGGATTGTGCACACGTTGACTAACGGACGATTTAGAAAAAATCTGTTAATCCACTCTTAACTCGATGGGTATTTTTCACTGCTGCTGCAAGTTCGTTTTTATATCTGCCATGTCTGCCAGTGTGAAACTGTTGTTGTTGCAAATAACCAGAAAAACTTGAACAAAAAAATATTTTATTCATTTTTATAGCAGACAACAGCAGCCTGGAACTGCAGGCCACACTTATTTGGTAATATGCAAAACCAGTGAATATTTCAGTAGGGAAGATGCTTAAAAACATTTGTGAACTTTGTCAATGGTACAAAAGGTCCTATTTTAAGTCAAGATTTTCTTTAAAATTTGAGTTCAGTACCATGTTTATCATTTCATAATAACCAGTTTTTATAAAATATTATTACACATCATCCATGTAACCATTATTTAAGCAATACATTGCATAGGGTGCTTGAATCGTGTGACAAAACTTTCCTCAACTTGAACTGCAGCGATACATTCATTATGTTTTTCCTCTATAACTGTCCCCCAAAGGGCTAAAGGGGAGAATATGGTATTGTGGTCCGTCCGTGTGTCCACACTCCAAATCATCATAAGAATAGGTCTCAGCTCCTCAGAGAGCTTGTCGTAAGAGACGACTAACTGGGGCACCCATGGAGAATAGGACCCTTCCTGTGTGGTTTCCGGGTGTGAAGAGGAATAGGAACCAAACATCGTGATATGACTGAAATAGGACTCGCTCACCGCAAGATCTCTCTTGGGCTTGTTTTTAATCGTGATCCGCTAGACTCCGACAGTAACTTTTGAAAACCTGAACGGATCCTTTTCAAATTTTGTATGTGGTTAACTTGCCACAGGATTTCACTCGAGCTAACTTTCCATGCTGAGTACTGAATTTTAAGGTTCCAAGCCAAATCAGTAGTTTCAATGTCGGTGGACTTCAAACGCTCTGCTTTTCATTAAAATTTTCTCTGAACCACCAAATTAGTTTTAACTATTAAAGTATTGTACATTTTTTCCTGTTATGACTGACAAAGGTAAATAAAGCATTATACATAACACAGCACTATACACATGACCCAGTTTTGTGAAATAGGAAAAACTATGTATTTCTGCAGATTACACTCAAACATCAAAACCATAAAATGCACGCATATATGACGGCAGCCTTCCGAAGTCCACGAGTTCTAGTTTTTTTTTTACAAAACTGAGAAAGATTGAAATAACTTGTCGACGTCACACATGTTGATCTCCTGGGAATTGAACTCGGTAAAAGAAAATTTTGAGGCGCTTGTGATCCAACGTGCATATCCACTACACCACGACATATGAACAACTGCAACAGGCTATTTTTAGCCCACCATCACCAGATGATGGGCTGTTCAAATCGCTTTTCGTCCGTGGTCCATCGTCTGTCCATCCGTCGTCCGTCCGTAAACAATTCTTGGATTCGAAAATCCAATATGGCCACAAGGCGGCCATCTTGGATTTCCACATGAAACCTTGTTATCGGGATTTCTCAGGAACTACTGCATGGATCTTTCTCAGATTCGGTACACATGTTCCCCTTGGGGTGTAGTTATGCAAGATACCTTTTCTGGTCCGATTCGAAAATCCAATATGGCCACCAGGCAGCCATCTTGGACTTCCCCATGAAACCTTGTTATCGCGATTTCTCAGGAAGTACTGCATGGATCTTCCTCAAATTTGGCCCACTGTTTCGTCTGCCGATGGGTCGGCTACATGAAGGGACATCACTCTGGTGACACAACCTTACAGCTCGACAACTGTAGACTACTGCGTGTTTTATTTTTGTTTGCGTGGAATTTTTTTCAAACCAATTCAACGTTTTCTTTAGTTATCCGCCCTTGATTTTAGTCTGGAATACTTTTTGTTTGGCACCTACAGTCCTCGTCAACGAAACTCCTTTAAGAGGGGTTTAATTGCATTCTTTTGAAATTAGGTACACATGATTGGTGCTTAGAGTTGATTCAACAGTTTCTTGAATTACTCCCCTTGATTTTGGTCTGAAATTTAAATTTGACACATACTGTCCTTCGATGGATTCTTTTGAAATTTGGTACATATGGTCAGTACCATGTGTAGGTGTGCACAAACTGTTTTTGAGCTGATTCGACGTTTTCTTCAGTTACTCCCCTTGATTTTAGTCTGAAATCCTTGTATTTGGCACCTACTGTCATTTCGACCTAATTCATCAGGCAATGAGCTTACTTTTGCAGCTTAAATGCTAACAAAAATTTTGTTTTAAAGTTACTGATACATGTATACATAAGTGCATAACCGGGAGTGAGGGAATATGCACCACCGCAGAGTAAGAGTAACTGGAGTTTAACTTGCTCCTACACATACCAATCTAGGCCCTTATGTATCCCCTCCCCTCCCCAACCTGATTTCCAAACCTGCCTACACCACTTACACAACAATGATAGCTTATACATGTACAGTATTATGACAATTGCAACAATACAAACAACATACAGTCCAGAAAGGTTCATTTGTATGGTTAACCTTTGTCTATAACAACATTCAGGAGATAAAAATGTCTGTATGTTTTTACGGGCGTATTTTGGGTTCAATTGAACTCTTGTTTTATTGTCTTTTAAGGTGGCTATGTATGGTAAAACAGGTCGCTGTTTGTACTGCAGTCTTCAGGAATAGTGATGATGGAAAAAAATCACAAGGTTGTATTTTCTGGAGAAACAGTATGGCAACAAACTTCTCCCAACCCAGACCAATGTAGACGCACCTCTCCCGGGCTTTGTGTCACAGGAACTGGCTGAGCGACATAGTGTAAGTTGAAGTAAATTATTCATATCTGTTAGGAGAACATGGAACACATCAGTTCCACATCGCCAAGGTTGGCGGCTGTCACCTTCTCTCCCCCCCCCCCCATCATGAAGGGGAATACAGAAATCACTTTTGTATTGCTGTACCGTGGATGATATCTCAGCTGCTATTTGATCGAAACATACATGAAGATGCTTAGTACCTTACTGATGTGCATTTTCACATTCTTTATGGCCCTTCAATATATGCTTATCCAGTGCATATCTCGAATACCATCAAACTGCTCACTATGAATCAGGTTTCTGTGACCTGATAACTTGGAGTTATCGAAGAATCGAGAGGTTTTCAGATGCACAGCTTCGTATATAAATTTGAAAAAAATATTACTTGTTGTTTGATAGATCTGTATATCTCGAACCTTATGCTGTTAGTTATATGAACATAAAATGGTCTGATCAGTAATGAGAGTGATCTGAATTTATTGTGTTTTGTTTTAGCCAGTTTTGTAGGGGTCAATGTTTGACTGCCATTATCATGAAACTGGAATATCTGTATGTTCAACCATATTTGTTTCCTGTATTAATTTATTACGATAGCTCGGGCATTCAGAATATACTAATCGTTTTTCATTGTTTGACTTCCAGGTTATGTTTGCAACCAGTTCAAGGGCACACTGTGGTCCAAAGTAAGGAGAGGCATCACTCAGAAATGCCATGACGCAGCAAGGTCAGGTAGAATCCGCCAGAAAACACCATTGAAGCAGCATGATCTCCACATGTCAGAAGAGCTGGTGGACTCTTCTTCAGCTTCACCCTCATCTGCCAACGACAGTCCCCCAAGGAATGCTAAAGGCCATCCCACAACAGGTGGGCAAAGACCAAGACAGATTTTTTTAAACCTTTGAGGGATGAAAAAAAAGCATTCTACTTGACACAGATTTTCAATGTGCTTCCCATTTTGTGCTCGGGTGTTTTAAGACATGATACAATATATATTTTATGCTGTTAAAGAATAAAAGGTGGAATACGCGTGGATTTTGCCTTTGCTGGTGGTTATTTTAAGGGATGGATGATATTGCAGGAGGAATCGGGACAGACTAGACAGTCTGTACAAATGACATGCCCTTTCAGATAGAAGATGCCCCCTCCCCCACACCCCAGAAATTCTGTACAGATGGTGTTTCAGTGCTGGCCGGGAGAGGAGAGTGATCACTCTCCTCTCGCCTCCACTCTCCTGAAAGTATTTCAATGAGAGTTAACGATCACTCGCCTTGAAAGTAAACTAAATACCTATGATGCTTACGAATATCTTGATATTGGTCTCCTCTGCTCGCCTGAAGAAACTTGGAGGAGAGTATTCGGCAGCTCGCCTGCATTTTACTCACGATCCCCACGCCATCCCCTAGGGTTACTGTGGAGATGTTGCCATACCTCTTTTTGGGGTTTCCTGCCCCATATTGGAATTACTGCCCCGCAGATTCCCCATGTGGGGATATTGTGGGGTTTTCTCTCCCATGCTGGAATTACTGCCCCACAGATTCCCCACGTGGGGATGTTGTGGGGTTTTCTGCCCCGCAGATTCCCCATGTGGGGATATTGTGGGGTTTTCTCTCCCATATTGGAATTACTGCCCCGCAGATTCCCCACCTGGGGATATTGTGGGGTTTTCTGCCCCGCAGATTCCCCACATGGGGATATTGTGGGGTTTTCTCTCCCATGCTGGAATTACTGCCCCGCAGATTCCCAACGTGGGGATGTTGTGGGGTTTTTTGCCCAACGTGGGGATATTGTGGGGTTTTCTCTCCCATATTGGAATTACTGCCCTGCAGATTCCCCACCTGGGGATATTGTGGGGTTTTCTGCCCCGCAGATTCCCCACATGGGGATATTGTGGGGTTTTCTCTCCCATGCTGGAATTACTGCCCCGCAGATTCCCAACGTGGGGATGTTGTGGGGTTTTCTACCCCGCAGATTCCCCACGTCGGGATATTGTGGGGTTTTCTCTCCCATGCTGGAATTACTGCCCCGCAGATTCCCAACGTGGGGATGTTGTGGGGTTTTCTGCCCCGCAGATTCCCCACGTGGGGATGTTGTGGGTTTTCTCTCCCATCTTGGAATTACTGCCCCGCAGATTCCCCACCTGGGGATATTGTGGGGTTTTCTCTCCCATGCTGGAATTACTACCCCGCAGATTCCCCACGTGGGGATATTGTGGGGTTTTCTGCCCCGCAGATTCCCCACTTGGGGATATTGTGGGGTTTTCCGTACATTGCTGGAATTACTGCCCCACAGATTCCCCACGTGGGGATGTTGTGGGCTTTTCTGCCCCGCAGATTCCCCACGTGGGGATATTGTGGGGTTTTCTGTACCATGCTTGACTTACTGCAGAAATATTTTGGGTCTATCCCATACCAGCTTTAAATATAGTTCCCCGCATCATCCCCACATGTAGGGAACACGTGGGGCTGAGGTTGGGATAGTGCGGGGATTTAATTCAGCTAAGCAGCATTAAGAAACTCCTTTTCCACGACTAAGTCCAATGTGGGGATTTTACCAAATCCCTACACATTCCCCACATTGGCTGTCCTACACATTCCCCACATGATCCCCACACAGCTTGCCCGACATAAACCCCACAAATTCCCCAGCTTATTGGTTTGTAAGGGTGCATTGTTGCGAAGCTATATCCGATACTTTACCGTATACTGATCGGTCTTCATCCAACGAAGAACAGATTAAACAAATCTGAAAAATTACAGGCTTTTCATACAAGTTCTGAAAGATATTTGTCTGAGCTTACAAAAGATACAGATATGAATAACTTCCGTATCATCCAAGAGGTATTGTAGATCTGAAATTTTTAACAAGTAGGACAGCACATGACTCGAAAATGGTGGGGTTCTTTGGGGTTACGTCGGTAGAGTTTAGCTGATTGGCTGACGACATCACGTGGTTTTGATTTTGGGAGTTCCCTCATATAGTTGCCGAGAGTAGGCTGAAAATGGATACACACGTTCCCAGGGTCAGTCTTACCCCGTATAGATGACCCAAATGGTTACAGGTTGGCGTTAATGTTGGCTGTTTTAGAATTGGTGGTCATATTGAGGGCGTTACAACTGCCATTTAGGCCACCGACTGTCGATTGTTCGGTAATCTAGGTAGATCAACGTGGCGTGCCAGAAAATTCTATACTTTTGTCATGCAAATGTGATGAACTGATGATCCCCTTCGTTGTGCCACCTGGCACTGGTTGGCCAAAGTTGTTTCATATCCAGAGATGATAATTTAGTGAAAGCCAATTTCCTCTTTCAGAGAACGCAAAAGAAGATAGAAATGCAGAAAATCCAGTACCATCATTAATGTCTTAACGAGTATTCATGCCGTCTCGAAACACACAGGAGACCTACTGAGGAACATGATGGTGGCAAGATATCCAGGAAACAAACAAGGTAATTCGTACCAACCCCGCTACCCCCCTTCCCCTCCACCTCTATCTCTTCTACTGCCGGAAGCCCTGGTAAACGGATTTGACGAACGTAATAATCAATTCATGATGTCGCCTACTACAAGCCAATCAGGTGATTCACGTTGCGTTGTCCAAAGCAAATGTCACCAAGGACAGGCTTTGAGGTTAGACTTCCGGTGTGCGTCACTCGGTATCTCAGCCTGTCAGAAGCGTGTGCCTCACAAGACTAATCCATATCAGGTTTTGTCAAATCAAATCAGAAGTAGATATTACATTGACGAAATATAAAAAGGCAGACACGAGCCAGCTCATGTATACACAAGAATTTGGTCTACTAATTAAGAGAGAAATACAGATCACACCAGGCTACTTATACAGATGATTCTAAAGATGGTAAGAGAGTAGCATGTGCTACTATCTTTAGTTGCAAAACTAAAATCTGTCGAATACCAGGTAAAGTTCTATATTCTCTGCAGAGGCAAAGGCTATATTGTTGGCTTTGGAAGGTATTGGGTCCACTAAAAGGAAAAGAAATATGTCATATTCTCAGATTCACTGTCATCCCTTACAAACCAATAAGCTGGGGAATTTGTGGGGTTTATGTCGGGCAAGCTGTGTGGGGATCATGTGGGGAATGTGTAGGACAGCCAATGTGGGGAATGTGTAGGGATTTGGTAAAATCCCCACATTGGACTTAGTCGTGGAAAAGGAGTTTCTTAATGCTGCTTAGCTGAATTAAATCCCCGCACTATCCCAACCTCAGCCCCACGTGTTCCCTACATGTGGGGATGATGCGGGGAACTATATTTAAAGCTGGTATGGGATAGACCCAAAATATTTCTGCAGTAAGTCAAGCATGGTACAGAAAACCCCACAATATCCCCACGTGGGGAATCTGCGGGGCAGAAAAGCCCACAACATCCCCACGTGGGGAATCTGTGGGGCAGTAATTCCAGCAATGTACGGAAAACCCCACAATATCCCCAAGTGGGGATTCTGCGGGGCAGAAAACTCCACAATATCCCCACATGGGGAATCTGCGGGGTAGTAATTCCAGCATGGGAGAGAAAACCCCACAATATCCCCAGGTGGGGAATCTGCGGGGCAGTAATTCCAAGATGGGAGAGAAAACCCCACAACATCCCCACGTGGGGAATCTGCGGGGCAGAAAACCCCACAACATCCCCACGTTGGGAATCTGCGGGGCAGTAATTCCAGCATGGGAGAGAAAACCCCACAATATCCCGACGTGGGGAATCTGCGGGGCAGAAAACCCCACAACATCCCCACGTTGGGAATCTGCGGGGCAGTAATTCCAATATGGGAGAGAAACTCTGGCCAACAGATCCCCTTACGTGGGGAATCTATGGGGCAGAAACCCCCACAATATCCCCAGGTGGGGAATCTGCAGTGCAGTAATTCCAATATGGGAGAGGAAAAACCCCACTAATATCCCAATGCTGGGCAAAAACCCCACAACATCCCCACGTTGGGAATCTGCGGGGCAATAATTCCAGCATGGGAGAGAAAATCCCACAATATCCCCATGTGGGGAATCTGCGGCGCAGAGAACCCCACAATATCCCCAGGTGGGGAATCTGCGGGGCAGTAATTCCAATATGGGAGAGAAAACCCCACAATATCCCCACATGGGGAATCTGCGGGGCAGAAAACCCCACAACATCCCCACGTGGGGAATCTGTGGGGCAGTAATTCCAGCATGGGAGAGAAAACCCCACAATATCCCCACATGGGGAATCTGCGGGGCAGTAATTCCAATATGGGGCAGGAAACCCCACAAAGAGGTATGGCAACATCTCCACAGTAACCCTAGGGGATGGCATGGATGGCGTGGGGATCGTGAGTAAAATGCAGGCGAGCTGCCGAATACTCTCCTCCAAGTTTCTTCAGGCGAGCAGAGGAGAGCAATATCAAGATATTCGTAAGCATCATAGGTATTTAGTTTACTTTCAAGGCGAGTGATCGTTAACTCTCATTGAAATACTTTCAGGAGAGTGGAGGCGAGAGGAGAGTGATCACTCTCCTCTCCCGGCCAGCACTGAAACACCATCTGTACAGAATTTCTGGGGTGTGGGGGAGGGGGCATCTTCTATCTGAAAGGGCATGTCATTTGTACAGACTGTCTAGTATGTCCGGATTCCTCCTGCAATATCATCCATCCCTTAAAATAAACACCAGCAGAAGCAAAATTCACACGTATTTCACCTTTTATTCTTTAACAGCATAAAATATACATTGTACCATGTCTTAAAACACCCGAGCACAAAATAGGAAGCACATTGAAAGTCTGTGTCAAGTAGAATGGTTTTTCATTCCTCAAAGGTTCAAAAATATCTGTCTTAATCTTTTCCCA
>JAVTVY010011252.1:0-53231 GCA_036873755.1 Hanleya hanleyi | reverse complement strand
CATGGTATATATATGGACGTCTCACATGTTGTAAGACATGTTGGTATCGTGACGTTGATTTGTCTACGAAACTATCTTACATGTTTTCGGGAGTGGACTCGGGTGTGTTAACATGACTGTATTACATGTACTGCTCAACTCAGGAACTCAGACAAACACAGTGTATGTGATATGGATGGAATATGTTTTAATCAATCAATCCATAACAATTTTGTGTATAATATTGCAGATAAATGAGATGGTTTCAATTTTGGTACTTTGATAATTTCATAATAATTTTAGTCTGCCCGAAAATGACATGCCTGCATGGTGGGCTGTCATCATGCTCTGGATACAGCCGGAGCATGGCTCTAATGTTGGTTTGGGAAGAACATGACTGCAGTACCTGTTTACAAAAGATAAAGATGCAGACTGCAGCTCATGTCTTCCCTCAGTGGCAGTTGGAACAGAAGAGGGCATGCACAAATATACTTTGCATGATAAATACATAAGATTGTTGACACGTGGAACATACCCTCGCCACAACACAATACCAAAATAATCTTTGACACTCTAAATATCTATGAAAAACCCAGCCACTGCATAAATGTCATATTTTGGACCATATGTCGATATGACACAAACAGATATAAGGAGATCAATAGAAAGGGCGTATGTTCTCAAATACTCTAGGAAATAGTGATGTGGCGATGAAGCATATCCATCGTGTCAACAAACACATATATGTTAGATCACTTGACCAAAAAGGCAAATTAAGTATTCAAATACTCTTACTTGAAATTATTCAAATCTGTTAATGTTTATAATTAACAAATCAAATCTTTAGTTTGAATATAGTATAAACATTAACTCAAAAGGATCTATGACAAACAATGTATTGAGATCCGCTGTGTCATTAAATACCCTAAAACAACAGAGTTAGGCAGGCAATCCCTCCATGGAACAACACACATTACAAAGGGAGAATTCAAATCCCCTCTGAGCCTAAAATATAACATAGAATAAACCTAAACACTGATCGACGCATGGTAAAGCAAGTTACCAACACCCAGCAGCTAGTAACAAACATCACCAAACAGTGCAAGATTCGTCTCTAAAATTTAGATTATGCTCAAATATATGACACCCGTTAAAAACAAAGCACTACAAGTTTCAAATAACTTTGCAGCTAAATCTGCCTAGTTAACACAGCAAAATCTCAACACACCGCTGCACTAAACCCTTAACAAGTCAATTGCAAATACTGTTTAACTCAACTTGAAAATAAGTAAACTTCTCTCACCTGTTTACAAAAGATAAAGATGCAGACTGCAGCTCATGTCTTCCCTCAGTGGCAGTTGGAACAGAAGAGGGCAATATGCCATGTGCTCAGTGGCTTTGAAGGCAAAATCACATGACCTTTATGTAAACAGATGGGGCTCTGTACAGGGGGAGACCCATATATTTACTTTAAACTAGTAAACAATCAGAGACTAAACTGACCAGTCTCTGAGGGGTTACAGGGGTATGGTTGCTCTATCTTGAATAACAGCAGATAATCAGTGGTATCATATAAAAGCGATCGAAAGACATTCTCATCACACAACTGTTTGTGATTGTTTCTTATGTTCCTGAATTTTATAATTTCTTTGCGCTTGGAATGAGAACGAACAGGGTGTTTGCCGATCATACGGTCGAGAACAACCATTGAAAATTGGGCGTTGTGATATACTGACGACCAATGGTCAATGATCCTGGATTGATACAGTACGCTTGTCTCGTATTCAATAAACACGGTAAAATGAACTACGGCAATATTAAACCGCCCAGTTCTCAATAGTTGTGCTCGACTGTATGATCGGCAGATGCCGTGTTGTTAACTTCAGCTATAAGGGTTGTTGAGTTTCCATCACTATACCAGTCAACCCTGATGAACATGCTTTGTTTTGAAACGTAGTTTCATAATATTTTGAGCGCTCAAATACTCATTTGAATGAAACTAGCCTATGTTTATGTGTAAATTGATTACTTTTATGTATCGATGTTGACTCGCTAGGGTCAGCCCGATACATACTGAAGGGCTGTAAAGCTTGATCAGGTTTGCGTATTACTTATTCATACTCAGGAAAAAGTTCTTACGATGCAGGAAACAGTTCTAAGGATTTTTCTAGGCAACCTTTTTTCTTCTTTTATGTAAGCTGAATTTAATAGGTATGTCTTAATGTTTTGTGAAGTGCCTAGTTGTTGTTTTTCAATGTTGGCTATTTTTGGGTTCAAAATATATCGTCTGCTAAACCAGATACTAGGAGAGGGTAGCTCTGGTTTATTTTAATTTGTGCATGTCACAAATTTCTTGTGTTAGATCAAAGTTAAAGTATATCTGTCACATGCTGTATATCTAATTATTGCTCATTTTCGTCATTTTATTATTTTCACTATGCGTAAAATGGAATTTCAATTGAGTGTTTCCCTCCTTTAGGCCCTGATCTTAGAGCAATGCAACATGGTGTCATGCACATAACTGTTCAGCCCAACAAACCCAGCCATGCTGACCCTGTGTTAAATGCGTTCAAGGAAGAGGGTCACTCAGACCCTGAAATCGATCAACCTATATAGTAGGCCATCATTTAGACACAGTGAGCGGAGCTGATCAGCTGCACAGGCTTTACGGGGGGTTTATGCCCGAAAATCTCATTAATCAAATTTTCCCACCCCTTGTCAGTGTTTTGGCGATTTCTTCCCAATGGCCTGGAGTATGGTCATGAAAATTCACCCACATGTGAACCTTGACAGGAGTAAGATAATGAAATAATAAAATTGAAAAACATTCACTTCATAACGATCGCCCTTAACGCAGATCAGTCTAAGATCACCGTGACTGCCAGTCCTGAATAGTCTTTTCATTATGCATCGATGTTCGACCCTAATCAAATACTTTACCCAAAGGATCAACCAGATACAAATTCAAATGGTGAAGAAATTGACCGGCTCTGTGTCTTACTAACGCAGTACAAGATAGTTCTGATGCTTGTTTTTATGTATATAGTGTCCATATTTTTGTGTTTTGATGTTCGTGTAAAGCTTCAGGTCTGATATGTTCAAGTTACATTTATATCATTTTATACGTGTATTCGTTAACTTTCCAGTGGCACAAATTTCCTGCTCAAAATATATCGTCTGCTAATCCACAGATTTTGAGAGGGCGGGGGTGAGTGATCTAGCGGGGCTAATGCATTCTATTTAGAAAGCGAGTTCGGGCAGTAATTGAGTATTAAATAACATCGGTGTAAGTGTAATTCATTTCAGAAAACAATGTGAAATTTCACTTCGGCAGTATTTATTAACATTTTTATGAAATATTTGTATTGAGTTACAGTTGAGAATTTTCGTCATATAGGGTTACCCCTCAAGACCCTCTCCTCATCAAACAGACCATATCTGTCCATTCCCCAACTAACTGTATACATGTATGCCATGGTAGATATCTGATTGTAGGCACGGTGTTAGCCAGGAGAAATCCTCTCCACTTATCAAAACAAAATTAGTGGGGACATCCTGACCTTGATAAACTTGATAGAGCCTCCATATTCCCTATTTTAAAAATCTTTACGGTACATGATTTCCAGCAGTTTGCTGTTCAGACAGGCGGTATACATGTCTTAGCCAGGGATCCAGTCTATGATGGATAATGTTTTAGTGGGATACCTGGTCTCTCGAGCGAAGACTGTCCTCTCAATAATTTAGTCCCAAGGAACAATTTGTTGGACAATACGTGTTTAGCTGTTCTTGGAGTTCGACGGAAAAATTTGGATGACAAAATTTTGAAGCAAAAAAGGACAACAATATATTGCTTACCTGCATACGCAATCCACTCTCTTAGTCCTGGAGGAAAATTCGATGGTGCAGTTTCTGGTGTGTAGTTCTACTCTATAGTTCAAAAAGAAGTGTGGTCATCAACAATATGGCCATGATTGAATCCATTCACAGAACTGAATTTAACTTGCTCACAACATAATATACGCATGAATATGACGATATTGTCTTTACCATTAAAGCCGTAATATCTCTCCGTCCCTCTGTCTTTTGAGGTGTGGTACAATTTTCTGGTGAAAATAAGCTTTGGTTATGTCACACAGTGAATTAGAGTAATTAGATAGATATATGGTGGCATAGCTTTTTAAAGTTAAATAAGGTTTTACTTTCCATTCTCATTATGTTTACAGATCCTTTAAACTCACTTTGTCGCTTATCAATAGATACAGATATATGGTTACAATAGCACATGGTAATCAATTAGAGTGATTTTTGAGTGATTTCCCATCACTCTAATAATTAGAGTGATGGACGGCGGCTGACTAATGAATGACGGACTAGACGCTTATATTTTAGTAAATATGAATTACATAGGTGTTTATACATTCATGTTCAGTAATTAGGATTTCTTAACCTTAAAACTTAAAAAAAAGTCCTGACCTAACACCTCCCCTCCGGATTTGATAAGAAGTCAGATAAGACAAAAGAAAAAAAAACTTAACTGACATCAAACAATTTGATTTCTGACAAAATTTCTCAGTGTAGAAATTAAAAAAAAATGTGAAAATAGGATTTACATGCAGTGAACCACCATGGCTACCATTTTAGATTCAGACATGATGAGATGTGACTGTCGTTGAAATAGACACGAATAACTCAGTATGAATAAAGATACTCAAATGTCATGAAAGTGTTGACCTCTCTGTTGAACAGAACGGTTCAATGATGAATAGCCTTCCCCAAGACCTAAAGATAAAGAGGGGTGCATTATTAAAAGAATATAGACCTGATGAACCACAACAGTTCAACTGCAGATGTTTGATTTTTGCAGAAACAGGGGTGACAGCTCTAGTCATATAGATTCTCTGTGTAACTGACTTTGATAAGTAGGCATAGCTCACAATACATCAATAGATAAAATTTAGCAAAAACAGTGACCTTTGAACTATTGAATTCAAAATCATTAGGTGAACGGCTATTCCCCAATTATTTCTCCATTTAAAATTATGGAATGAAATGAATCATTCGGATTGCGATTCAAATCGCCTCTCTGGGGTCTGCAGAGGATAAAATATACAAGCGTCTAGTCCGTCACTCATTAATCAGCAGTCGTTCATTTGAGAATTTCCGCGTCCATAGTCCAAATTACAACACATATAAGGGAAGTGGGAAGAGGAGCCGACATACTGACTGCGTCATATGACTTCACAGAATAGTCTTCTGGTAAACCTATTTAAAGCACATAGCAAGAATCTAACGATTCGTGATATGTGTTGTATCTCAGGTACGCTTTTATTGTACCTGTTCATGTGACGACATGGCTGATATGACCACACGGCCCCTAGCACCGGCATATTCGGTATTAGATACAAATCTAGAGAGCTATGATGGAAATGCTCTGACAACTCGTATACTGGTAATTGGTGAGCTGTTTCGCTGTGACAACTCGCACATTGGCGATTGGTGAGCTGTATCATCGTCAGATGTAAATGACGGCAATTAACACAAAAGACTAGTCTGTATGGCCCGATGTCGACCCAGCATCAACTTCCCACAAATGCCACAAATGCAAACAAAAGACCTAATTCATATAATAGCGTTATCACCAAATTAGAAGAATAAATCATAGTATACATAAAACTAGGCTAGTTTCCTGCAAGAGAGAAGCGATCTTGCACGCTATGCTGGTATTTTGCTATCAGCAGACGAAAAGTATCGCCAAATTTGAGGAACTTGGTGATATAGCCCTGTTTTATAAGTTTCCGGCAATAATGTTTTGTGACATTGATTAAAATCGTCACATTTTACACAGGGTATAGCAAATGCTACTAGGAGATATATATATATATAAGCCATATGCAGGTCCCTCTGGTATATTATTATCCAGATAGGGAGAGTTTACGATGTCAAACTTGCAATAACCTCTTATGTGGTAAAATCGACGATAGAGAAGGCCCGCATCATTTTTATACATATATAGGTCTAAATAAGATGTACCGTTAGGGTCATCTGTAGTTTCCTTCAAATGTGGTGAAGGTGGATATAAATACTTCACTGCGTCATTTATATAGCTATTATCCACAGCAAGAAGATCGTCTATATAGCGTTTGGTGAATTAAAAGGAACGGGCATTTGAGATTATCTGTTTTTGAAAGCGTCTGCTTATAATCGTATTTGGGAACTGATATAGGTCAGCCAAAAAGGGTGCACAATTAGTATCCTTTGTTATTAATTGACTGTGTATGTTATTACCCCAATACAGTGTAAAACGGCCTGTCCATACGTCATGTCGAACCCGACTTGTATTGGCCGAGTTGTATTGGCCGAGTTGAAAGCTGTATTGGACGTGTTGAATGTTGTATTGGCCGAGGTCAACGAGTGCAGCCGTAACTAGCAGTAAGGACCGACGACTGGAGAAACAGACGACAGCAGTGTTGTTTGTTCAGCGCGATGGCGAGCGCAGAGCGTGTTATTCAAGGGTTCGTGGGCGGAATTTTAGAGCTTGAGGAGATATGTGGAGACGATTTAAAACGATTTAAACCTGTTACAGATCAAGAAACGTATGCTGCCACTCAAGCTCGAAAAAACAAGAACACGGCCAGTAAATGTCAATTAATAAAAATATTATGAATCGATTGTTTTCGTATAGCCTTAGTATTGACCTTCGGGTCGCCGTATTGGCCCTTGGACTGCGGCCTCGGGTCAATACGGCGACCCTCAGGTCAATACGAAGGCAATACGAAAACAATCGAATAATAACATATAGAATACATACATGCTGATATCGTATTGCCAAATTTCATATAGATATTATTGATGAGAAATGCAAGCAATTCTATAAAAAGGAAACATCCCATGAATGATATCCCCTGTATATAGTAGAGCTAAAGAATTCTATATGGCTTCTGGCGTTAATATATAGGTTTTCTTGAACACCGAAAAGCCCTTAGTACCTTGTTGCTATGGTAACCATATTTTTCAAAATAATAGTTTATATAATGATATGAATATTCAATATTATAACTAGGAAAGCTCGGTAAATATTCCATTATAGCTGTGTGAATATTCCGATATATGTTTGCTCACATTTGATCACTTGGTGACATCACAAAATTCCAATTGCATTGATCAATTTCCTGAATATCAGATTTCGACTTCAGCTCCAATATCGTTGTAGTACTCCTGTATTTTACTACCTTTATCAAAATTTTCTATAATACCTATACGAGTCGTTTGATATTGTTAGAGGGACTGTGTTTGCTCAGACCATTAGACCAGGCATTGTATATTTGATGGGACTGGTGCCCCATGAGTGCTTTTCACAGGGCCTATTCATCAGGCTGATGAAAAGAAGTGCTGATAATTCAGTTCAATTGAAATTTACCCCTGCTGAGAGCAATTCAGCGCCGTTATTGGTCAGTTCCAGTCACATCAAATCAGACTATTTGGTGGATGTAAGGCCTGTTAGACATAGATACATGTAATAGCCTGTAGGCTCTAGTTAATATGGTTATAATGTTGTTATATGGATTAGGTATTTGCAGAAGTGGATGAAAACTTCTGGTATTTGGAGTATGGACGCCGAAATTCGTTAACGGGCGACGACTGAATATTGAATGATGGACTAGATGCTTATATCTAATATATGTCAACCTACACAAAGTCGTGTTCATATTTAGATATAGTCATTCAGGGTCAACAGGAAGATATTACACATTCCCTTCGTGAAAGCGGTTAATGATTCACTTTTGGTTCAGTGTAACAGCAGATGAATTAGAAGATAGCTAAATACATACTGGTTAAACAAGGAAATACTATTTGCGCGCATCTATATCTTATCAGTGATCAACCGCTTGATGAAGGTGGTTAACAGTTCCGCTTCAGACTATGAGGCAAACCTTTCAGTGACCGATAACTGTAGCAGGTCTAAACACACTATCACTTGGCCTGGGCCGGGCAAACTATATTACAATGTGTGTGTCTTGATTTCTACACGTCAGTCACCGTTTGTCAGCCACACTGGTGTTGCCTTGTCTGCTATTCCCTGACCTTGTTGACCCTCTACTATCTCCACACTGTTAATACAATTGACATCCCTCTCTTGATGACGAGACCTGTGATCTCCGTTGCCATTCATGAATGATAATTTTGCCCTATTTACACTATCACTATTTTTATCTGTGACGTAGCCCTCATGCGTATTAATGAGCTAATGCATATTAATTCTGCCATAATGACCCCATTACTGCTTTTGATTATTCTATTTCTTTTGTGAGAATGACATCCGTGTGGGACTATTTCCTTTCGAACATGTACAAAAGTGGACTGGCTACTGAATGTCGGATTTGACGTTACTACGTATAGTTACTCGTTACTCACCAACCATGTATATTCCCATATTGTTCAATTCACTTAAACTGTGCAACCAATACATCAGTCTAAGATTTTTAGAACGTACAAGTATGCATCTTTTCTGTGTAATTGTTATGTATCTAGGAAATGGGGAGTAAACATTTGATAATACTGTGATATCAAAATGTTGAAGGAAAATCGGCCTTGCCACTGTAAAAGTTATACTAAATAATGTTTGGGGAAAGTGCAAACCGGGTATCTTTACGGTTAAGCATTCATTTGTGCCACTGGCTTGGCAAGAGCAGATACTAACCTCTGCCAGAACATTTCCCGACCTAAGTTACAGTCATTCCAATCAATGTAAACTGTATTTCTCATTAACAACATCAGTCGATGATTTAGATTTTCTCTCTTGATTTCATCCAGTTTTACCAAAATCAGAATATCTTTCCTTTCATCCAGAAGTTTATTTTGAGCCATGGTCAGCTCCCATTTGCACCATTCGCTCATCGCGAAATTGTCCGATAAAACCACGATCACTTTTCTGCTGACCTCTAAATTATCCATGATACTGTCCAAGATGTCTCGACCAGGGGTGAAATCTCTGTCGAAGACGCAAAGTTTGTATCCCTCCTGTTCTTCTACCAGGGGTAAAAGTTCATTTATTACCCAGTCTCTGTCATCTGAACTATACACCACGAATGCATCATGGCGATATTCGTTATCGTCTACCGGTCGTTCATACTGTTTCATCCTGGCCCGAATAAGGAAGTAAAAATATCGAATATGCATTCTGTATTTTATAATGACGACAATTGCGACAATGATTATCGCCGCTAAACTACCAAGTGAGGCACCAAGAATGACAGCTAAATTCAATGGAGTGCATTCATCTGCTGTTGGATTGAATTGCAGTAATGGTTTATCTTTCCATTCTTGAGGATAGTTGCATAGATATCCCTCAACACCAAACATAAAAACTTTGGTCTGTTTGATCCAATTCCTAAACCACAGCAGATCGCATGTACACGCGAACGGGTTCCCTCTTAAATCCAAAACCCTTAGCCGATGAAGGGAGTCCATAGATGCTTTATTTATCGAGGCAATTTGATTGCGGGCAAGGACAAGTCTCCGCAAGTTTTTTGCGCCGGCAAATACTGATGAATTCCAGTGATTGATCAGGTTGGATCCCAGGTACAGGGCTTTAAGTGACGGCAGACTATCGAGCATATTGTCAGGAACTTCACCACGCAAAGTTTTCTCCATGCGAAGGACTATGAGTTTCTTGAGTGGGCTGAATAATTCTGTGAACTGAGATCCGGTTACAAAGCTGAGAGAATTGTCGTCTAAATCAAGTCTTACCAAATTTGGGCATTCTTTAAACATTTCATAGTTTGAAATCTCCGAAAAGACGAGATTGTTGGACGTTAGCCGAATAGTTTTGAGGGATGTACTGTTGAAGGCATATGTGGCTATGAATTGAATGCCGTTTTGTTGAAGGAAAATGTTTTCCAGTTTCGGCATTTCTGTCAGTAAATTTGCATGGAGTCTCGTGATCCCACAGGATGCAAGGTTCAGTTCGATCAGCGAAGCCAACCCCTTGAAATCGGTAGACCCCAGGTCTGTCAACCATGCATTGCCGATTAAATCTAGGGTTTCTAACCGTGGACACAGTGTTAACCCTAGCGCATCTACGAATGTAGGTATTTTCACTAGTTGGTTGTGGCTTAGGTCCAGATATTTTAAGAACGGAAGATGTATTGCTTCGACGAAATTTGAAACAAGAGCGTTATTACCTAATTTCAGATATGTCAACACCGACAGAGCTGACAAATCATTTCCTGATAATCTTTCTATTCCGTTATGCTTAAGAGAGAGATCTGTTATTGAGGTGTTGGAAAGACAATCGAATAACCATGATGATATATTAGTTAGCGACATTCCGTCCAGTACAAGAGTTCTCACGTCAATGTTTGAGAGCTGGCAAATGACCTGCCGAAGATCATTTACAGGTATATTATTATAACTTAAGGACAATATACCCTCGCGAAATGTCAAGTTTCGAAAGGCGTATGCCGACAATCTTCTCACACCACAGTTCCGAAGCTTAAGTCTAGCCAGTGTTAGATATGTAATATTGGCGAATGTAAGTCCGTTAATATTTGGCAGATAACCGTTGTTCATTATTAGGTCCGCTGTGTCTGTCGGAACTTTAGGGATGTAGCTGATATTCTTTTCACATATAACAGTCTCTGAGCGACACCAACAATAGCTAGGTTCAGGACAACGTGTATCATCAGTAACTGTCACATTTTCTTCTCTGATATTCAAACTATCTTGAAAACCAGCCTTTTCCTGGGTTGCGAACGGGACAATTCTCAAACATAGATATACTACAAGAAGAAGACATAGTCTGACAGCCGCCGGTGACAGGTTTGCCATTGATGTACTGTGGGATTTTCGCGAAGCTGAAAGAGTGAGAAATGTTAAAATAATATGATAAATTAGCCCTACCAGGCCTGGGAGATATGGGGTTTGTCCCACCCGGGTGGGAGGCACTATTCCTTATTTATTGTAGTAGATAATTGGCACTTTCATACTATATAGTACAGTGACGTTATCTTGTCAGAAGCTTCAGTTCTTGAAACGATTTTTTTTATTTATTGTTTTTATTTTTTGGAATTTTCTGTCAAAAACTAAGAAATATGATTAGTAATTAGTTTTGCCAATTATAAATTGCTCTCATTATCTTTCAGGGCTTTTTGAGACGTATCCTGGCCTGGAGAGGGAGGGGGGTGGGGGGTTGCGAAATGGCCCCTTTAATTATTTTCCTTACAGCTTGAGCTAGGGATCTGACACTTACCACACCATACCCCTGGGCCAAGCTCTACCAGAAAATGTAACAAAAAATCCAAGATGGCCGCTTCGATGACGTCATTTTCAAAAACGGCATTTTTTGGTAGATTTTTTGGTCAGATTTTTCGATGTTTTTATTTATGCAATTTCTGCGCAAAAACTGCATGATAAATTAGTAAATATTAATGTGATGTGAAATAAAATAGATCTCATACACTTTTCAACGCGGAAAAGCAGAAAGTTTGAAAAAATATGACGGTACCCCACGTGGTCGACATCTTAAATTGTTCCATGATCCTCTGCTCGTGGGTCATGCCAGTAGGCTCGACATGACCCCAATATGATAAACTATACAGTCACGGATTTTCTCCATTTTTTTGTCGTTCAGGAGATAGTGCAGAAAGTTTGATAGGGGGCCATTTCGACCCCCCAGGCCAGGTAGAGGGTTAATTTCATTTTCAGAATCTCCTAAATTTGTTATTTTCAGTCATATTCAAATTGGAGATCTTGTTGGTAGCAAAGAACATGGATTACAGGCACCAAATATTAGCAAGCCCGCCCCCCCCCCCCCCCACTCCACACACCAAAAAGATTCTCTGGGAATTTCGCACCGTGTGACTCAGATGTATGGCCTCCAACTTTATTGGAAGATAGGCCTTGATCTCTGTAAGTTGCCACTTTAATGTTTCGCCAAACAGTTAACAGTTTAAGTGGGTCAACTTACATCAGTCTTCATCTTTAATGGTTGTTAATGTAGCAGATTTCAGCAAATGACCATCAGATATGTTGTCGTTTAATTTTATTCCTTTTATTCTTCTAGGTTGTGTTTTGACAATTGTTGCCCGTTTGCAAACATTGCATTTATGGACTTGAAATTTGACACAAACTATATTCCTCAATGTTATTTAGGAGTTTCATCAGCAATAATAACTGTGTACAAGTAATATGTGCATCTTTCTAATTACTGCCAGCAAGGTCTTGGTAAGATGTAGATCTATCCAATTGAACTGACATATATTCTCTATATAGGAGTTGTGTATACCATAAACACCTCTGTGTTTTTATGTCACTTATTACAGGATTAAACATGTCTTTGATCTTTGTATCAACATCTAATTTTAATCACATTTGATAGATTACTGGGATGACCCACTGATTAGATGGGAAAGTTAAGCACTGACATGAAGAATTTTTTTTACAAAATTTAGTCTAAATGATCAGCTTGTAAACAAATGATGTTTGGCCACATTCTGAATTAAATTTTTCTTTATTTTTAAGTTTTAATTTGGAAAATGTCATAAAAAATGAATTAAAATAATAAAACAATAATTTAAAATAGTGTTTAACATATCTAGTTAATGCTTTATACTTCCTTTTATAGGCAGAAGGATTGTCGACTTGGTGTTTTTTGAAAAATATGTGTAGGTTAGTGAGATATTGTACTTTTGAGTTGTACCTCAGTCTTAAATCATATGGGGCAAACTGAGGGGAAGTTATAAAGGGGGCACCTTTGGTATATAGGCTGTAAAATCTCTATCTGTGCATAGTTTTATCTGTGCCTTCTCAAGATAGTTTGGGGATGGGTATGGTTTGTTCAGATGAGAGCATCCTTCATTTTAACAATGGTTCCATCACTGACAAGCATCAGACCGGAGTTAATCACTTCTGGGTCAGTGCCCACGACCTACATTGTTTAGAAATTTGAGAGCAGATCTTTGTGGATTTTATTACGTGAGATTATTCAGCATTTCTGATAAATTTGATAGTTCAAATTACAGATGAGGCATCAAACTGTACTTCCTGGTGTAGATTTGGTCAGATTGGGGGAAACATGATGGAGGACACATGAAGGGTGAAAAGGCTCTCTGTTTACAAGTTGAATGACATTCGGCAACACCACTCAGCTCAGCTGACATGGTCAACGTTTGTCAAGAATTCCACTGGTAATGCCCCACAAGATACATTTTGACATGCCAGGTGGATTTATGCAGCGTGACTCTTCTGAATTTTTGCCGATTTTTAACGCTAATACATAACAAGTAACGGAATTAATAGTGGACTGGTGCCAGAAGGAAGAAAGAATGACGAAATGGTTATGTCAGACAAAGGTTCAAATAAGGGGTGCTAGGTCGAAGGTCGTAAGGTTGGCGTTGAAATTAAGCGAATCGGAGATACGGATTGTTTGAAACCGCGTCCAGTGAGAGAGTAGGAGTTCAAATTGAGATGGCGTTGCAACGGTGGGTGAAACTTTACAGAACTCGACACATTAAAGAATATGGAAAGAACATAGAAAAAACGGAATGATGATAGAACCCGCATGCGCGATGTACAATGCTAATTATATATGATGGCGAGTTGCCTCAACGTATTATACTCTCGCTACTACTCGTTAAGATGCAGTCATCATCATGTTCTACTTGGGATAAAATGTCTTCGCTAATGCAGGGAACTCGAACGGACACGCCTACGTGAATATTACCGTGAGTAAAGAGGCGGCTTACTCCAGACTCTTTGCCCAGTAGAAAGACCGCAAAGTATATGCCCGTACGTTTAACGCGGGGAGGGATGGGTAAAGTTGACAGACTATGTCGTCGTAATCGAAAAGCGCATTGTCAGTGCCGAAGCTTTGATGTTATGCGGCGATGTCTACGTCCATTACGACCTCTTTCGTGGAGAGGACAAATCCCATAATCGCCGTTGGAAAACGAACGAGAATAAGACAATGTACTCCACCAAAGCCGAATATGTGGTAGAATATGAAGTGCGCGGTGAACAGCGAAAGAGCCTGGGACAAAAGCTTTGTTCACCCGAATGTACCATCAAACACCTGCTGGATTTGTGACAAAACCTACTCAGGGCATGATAGTCTAATAAAACACATTCGCATCATACACAAACGTCGATCCAAATTGAATGATACGCGACAAGAAGCGACGTTGTTGTGTGTGCGGAACAGTAAAAACAATAAACTCTAATTGCGTCAAAATGTACGAATTGTAATTGGTCACGCGTCTTCGTGAATATATAACTAACCGCATTGTGTATCATATTGTTGACTTTTTCAGTTTCATGGATACGTTATAGTTTATGAACTCCTATGGTTGGCCATCCCTGCCACAATTCCTCATTTACAGGGTGCCTGTAAATAATATATACCATGGTATAAAATGCCAAGCCTGCCATAATTCGTATTTATAGGATGCCTGTAATTATTTTGTACCATGGTATAAAATGCCGAGCCTGCCATAATTCGTATTTACAGGATACCTGTAAATGCCAAGCCTGCCATAATTCGTATTTACAGGATGCCTGTAATTATTTTGTACCATGGTATAAAATGCCGAGCCTGCCATAATTCGTATTTACAGGATGCCTGTAAATCGCCAAGCCTGCCACAATTCGTATTTACAGGATACCTGTAATTCATTTTAGCCGTAAGTCGTAAATTTTCGCCTTCTTATTACTTCCACCAATGATATGCGCTTTTACAAATTTGGTGCCGGGCTTTACACAACCTCCAAACAGGGTCATCTTCCCTTCTGCCTGTCGATCGACCCTGCCCTCAGTCAATTTACATATAGCCATGTACCAAAACATCATTTCACAAAACCTGAATTTTACCAGCCAAAAACAGTCCACATACTAAATACGAGGATATATAATTTTGCAGATGTAAATGTGCGGGAACATTTAATTCCGACAAAGCAAGCATCGCTGATTTGTTTTCAAACAAACGACCGTTAGCCTTGATCATGGAGCTTACTGTAGATGGAGGAATAACATCTTATCAGTCTCATCTACCACCGTCTGTGTTTAATCCGTTTAGAACCCTGCTCAAAGAAATATCAAAGCAAGCAGGCTAGATAATGAGGTCTTAATCTGTTGACACTGCTGGTTTTATTGCTCACTGTCACCCTGTCCTGTGTGTTCAGGTCTGGCCACTGACAGCAATCAATGCACTTGATGTCTTAAAACTCTGGTCCATCTTTCAACACTGGTTACAGTAATCTGGGTGGAGATAAACTACAACCAACCGTAAACCGACCAATCTGTAAATAATGGATCTAGTTGGGAATCATGGTAGCCAGGAAATCAGGCTTGGAAAATGATGCCTTTTGGTGCAAAAAACATTGAAATCCGTCCACTACATCCAGATATATGGACGAATGAACATATATATTCAAGCTGAGTG
The DNA here is from genome assembly GCA_036873755.1 of Hanleya hanleyi. Classification (NCBI taxonomy): domain Eukaryota; kingdom Metazoa; phylum Mollusca; class Polyplacophora; order Lepidopleurida; family Hanleyidae; genus Hanleya; species Hanleya hanleyi. Next base: position 37,819 of record JAVTVY010011252.1, on the reverse strand, counting down.
AATTGTCATCGTAAAATAAAATATTTTTCGGAGACTTCCGGATAATATGAATGGACACATTGGTGAGATGGCTGCTTTACATATTTCGACATTCGATTAGGGTGTTCACACGAGCGAAAATCGCCCTTTTAACACTTTTACATTATCATGATTTAACTCCCTAAAACATGCTCATACCACCGCGGAACACTGCAGAATTAGCCGGGAGTCCCTGAAAGCCTGGTCAGTCGGCCCACCATGCATATGGTAAGATAAGCGGTCATAAAATAATCAAGGTGCTTAGTTTTATCACTGTCGGCGGCCAAATTTTGACCATTGGTGTAACGGAGTGATCTCTCAATCTATATTGGCTCCATGCCTTGAGGTAGTTCAAATGTTGTTGTTGTAAAGAGACGAACCGTTATTTAAGTACAGATGTGCTGCACTTGATTAATTCTGGTTAATTCAAGCTGTTGCGATACCGAACAGTTCGGATAATCTCGCACTTTTAATCTCCGGCAAAGGCGACATGACGAGGTGAAGACTCACTGTGCGGAGACTGCCAGGGCGAATGTTTCGCATTAGACTTACTGAGGGCAGGGTCGATCGACTGACAGGAGGGGAGATAGCCCTGTTTGGAGGTTGCGTAAAACCCGGCACCACATTTGTAAAAGCGCATATTATTGGTGGAAATGATAAGAAGGCGTAAATTTACGACTTACGTACGGCTAAATGAATTACAGGCATCCTGTAAATACGATTTATGGCAGGCTTGGCATTTACAGGTATCCTGTAAATACGAATTGTGGCAGGCTTGGCGATATTATACCATGGTACAAAATAATTACAGGCATCCTGTAAATACGAATTATGGCAGGCTTGGCATTTACAGGTATCCTGTAAATACGAATTGTGGCAGGCTTGTCGATTTTATACCATGGTACAAAATAATTACAGGCATCCTGTAAATACGAATTATGGCAGGCTTGGCATTTACAGGCACCCTGTAAATACGAATTATGGCAGGCTTGGCATTTTATACCATGGTATATATTATTTACAGGCATCCTGTAAATGACGAATTCTGGCAGGGATGGCCAACCATAAGTACTGTTTTTGTATGCATGTCTTTAATGAGTTTGTAGAATTTTCCACCAACTCCTATTCGAAGGAGCTTCAAGAACAAACCGTCATGCCAAACCGAGTCGAATGCTTGCTAGATAATGCGAGTAGTAGTGAAAAAGGGCATGACAGGTGCTGTCATTTGACCTCTTAAAATTTTGACATCGTGAACTTTTGACCTAGTCAACTTATACCTCCTAACAAGGACTTACATGGATCGTTATCATTTATAAAGAAATGACGGCCATATCTGCTCACGTGACGCTAAGGACTGGAGAGAAAAAGGATTCAACGCCACCATTTCACTCCGACCATACCAATGTAGATGTATACACGCATGAATCTATAAGGGTGCTACTGGGAAGATGGGTATACGGGGAGGTAACCCGATTTTTTTTTTGTTCTTAAGACTACAGCGCCCGACATAGATACATCATATCTTATTCAAGTATCTTGAGACACAAGGATAATCAATTAAACGCACTAGTGACATAACAATGAACTCATTAAATCGGATTTACAGTAACAGTAGACAATTTGGGAAAGCTCTAACAATTCAATACTAAAACCAAAGAGAAACATAGGAACAAAGAGAAGCGACTACTGATAAGAAACTCAAAATGCCATCACTGGAATATAGTAGTCCTTGGCCATTTCATCCGATTCGTCTTCTATATTGAATATTTAGGGAATAACTGTGTTGTGTTTTAGTTTTTGCGGACGTTAATGCTGGATTTACTGACGCAAATATCCGTTTTACAGTCTCCGCTCTAATTTCACTTCTTCATTTCCAAAATAATTTAATAACATTACTTTAGAAATTGGTGCATATTAAACTCGCTTATGCAGCTGTAATACTCGATGATTCCTTGGAGCCCAGGTGTTGGCCAAGTATTCATGAAATAGACGACCGAGAGTGATGGCGTAGCACGTCGACACAATTTGCGGCCGTTAATACAAATGAACGGTCACAAATATTTTCAGCTGACCAGTCGAGAACACGGATTTAATAGGATGGTATTAGAGCGTTGTTTGTCTCGTCGATTTCCACGGTATAAGCGTTTCCGACAGGTTCTCCGAGTATCCCTTTCCATACTCTCTAAGAAAAGTTGAGTGAAATTTCACTCAAGTAAGAGTGGAAATTCATCCCACTCAATACTTGAGTGAGATTTTCACTCAACTTGAGTTAAATGCACTCAACTTGAGTGACATTCACTCAAGCATCAAGTTGAGTGAACTTGAGTGGTTTTAACTCAAGTTGAGTGAAAATTAACTCAAGTTGAGTGAAAAGTAACCCAAGTTTGAGTGAACAGGTACATTTCACTCAAACTTGAGTGGAACAGTTCACTCAAGTTTTTTTTAGAGAGTACATTATATTCTACACGTCGCTTATTAATAAGATGATCGGTCACTCTCCTATGGTTACTTTCTACATAGTCACTATCATCATCTGATGAGCAATTTCTTTTACGTTAATTGTTTCATTCCATACATATCCAAGATCTCTCCATGACCCTATTGCGCGAATGTGAATAGTCTACTCGATACAGTCATAATATGCAGATGTTTGATTTAAGATATATATTTGCCATCTTTCCGCACATTATACTACGTCACAGAATTGTGAATCTGTGATTAAGAAATTGAAATCCAAGGAATGGTATAACAACACTCACAGTGCCACTGGGCCTTTCTAGGTCGTTATGGTGATCACCCATTAAAAATTAAAATCATTAAAAATTAGCCGCTCTTCTGATGTCGGATCTTGAACCACTGAAACATACATGCGTTTCTTCAAACTATTATCTACCCGTATATGTTATTGGGGTTGCACAGCCCGATGTACATGGACAAACGACATCTAATCTAAAAACATGTTCTCCAATTATAAGGTAAATATGTAAAATAAGCGTTTATGGTTATGTCATCAGTTACCGAGTTACCAGAGATGCTGTTCGATTTGAAGCACAATGACACGTACATGTACATAATCCAGATTGCTCTTGACCACATGCAGGTTAGAGTTTCTTTTCCACAAGGTAAAGGTACCTGACCACGAGGTAGTGGTTCGCCTCTCAGACATAGGACACGGGGTTGAATCCAAGAAAATACAGGAGACTACAATTTGTACACGTCGATTATCCTATTTTTCATACGTTAATTTGCGCTAGAAATTGTTTAATGTTGGATGTATGGAAGACGGGTCAGATGAGAGCGAACGCTAAACTAAGAAATAAATTGGCGGTAGAACAGTCGATCGACTTGGATGGATATCTTTTTGGATCTTATTGGATGGTCTTCATGGCCATCTTGAATGTCACCTCAAAGTTTTGAAATCTTTCATTCAAATTGTCAAATACAAGTACGGTATTAGAGAGGGAAGAATTGGACGTACATTTCTTAGATGACCACCACCCCAAAACTAATAACTTCCATTTTCGAGTGAAAAAATATATAATTTTGTATAGAACTGACGCATGCCAAGTATATTCTTCAAATTTAATGCCAAATGTTTCACCTACCTTCACGTGTCCTGGATATTCTCCGCTGGGTAAACCATATACATAAGTGTCTGCGAGCTGATTATTGAAATAACCAACCATACACGGGAAGCCATTCTCCGATGTATACACACCTTCTTGTTTTTCCTTCCAATAGCAAACGGTAACACGGCGGGGCTGAAGAAAAGCAGAAAAGATAGTATTATTAGCGAGGAGCTCCACCACCCATCTCTGTAGTATGCACTGAGATAAATAAGAGAATCGTAGTGATAACTGAAAGGGAATGCAGCAAAGGTACCTCCCACGACGCCCCGAGTGAATCAAGAGGATACCATAGGAAATCATCAGAATCCCCCATCGGGGACTCTTCTCGATGTTATGAATACATTATGAATGTGAACAACAACAACAACAACGATGGTTTGCTACCATCCACTCATGTTCTCAGTCTTGATAGAAATTATCTTAGTCTGACTTAAAATATCTTCGATCTATTTGGCAAAAATCATCCTTAAAAGAATGAGAAATTCCCATCAGAATTTAAGCACAATATACACGTGTGGATGGTAATAAACCAATGTTTTCCTTCACATTGCAGATTCATCCTTGCACATCCTCGGGTTTGCTGATCCAAGATCTTAAGGCATATTCTATCACATTTGGAGCAAAAGCTTTGCAAAACCATTCTTGAGGTGACGATTAATGTAACTGGTGTGAAATATGATATCGATGACACCAAACAGCAAACAGGATGAACGCGAGAGGTTAGGAACGTCAACCACACGTATGCGCCAAATATCCTACAGACACGAGGGGGTGTGATCAGGGGAATCATGTGTGGAAACTGGGGAATTCTGACGAATACGTGTTGTATCTTGATGGAGAACCAGGGGCCAGATACTAATACCGCATCATAGTGAATCCCTCTGGGGAATCGTTATAAAACACAGAGTAATCTAGAGGACCATGAGTATCTAGCTTCTAGATAATTCATTGGGCATCATGGTGAATCTTCTTGGCGGCTATCGCCTGTTATTGTGACAGTGGCGTTTGCTTATCACGAGGGTCGAGTCTTCGTTATATTTGGTGTATTCCGAAGACCAACATAAGATAATGCATGGAGCTTGTAACATATGAATTTTGACATTTTAGCATTATGTTGTAATTATCATCAAGCCTTATTTTTGTATATCTCTGGGTATTCTGGAACATATACACTTTTATGAAATGATTTTCTGTATGCTGACATTTAGATATCGTTTTTTTCTGTCTATTTCTGGAGCAAATGTGAGTAAATGTATTGACTTTGTCACATACAGGTTCCACTAATGTAGCATCATGTTTATGCAATACTTATTATTTTTAGTCCAGTCGTTATTTTGGGTCAGGGTCATCAGGGTCATTTTCAGAATTGCTGTAGATCACAGTCTATCAATCATGTGTTTGACATCTCCAATGTGTTCAAATAAAGAATCACAATCGGAGAATGACTGTGGTACATCATTCTCTAGAAAACCACTTGGAATACTGCCCAATGATAAACATTTGATTTAACGAACATCATGATGTCTTGTTGTCATCATCGAAAACTTGACTGCGTCTCTCTTGCATGAAACAAGCCCGTTTTTGTTTTTGTTTTTTTTTGTTTTTTTTTTAAATTTATTTTGCGGTTAATGACGCGGATATTCTTCTGTGGCGGCTGAATATTGAATGTCGGATCTGACGCATGTAATCAAAATGTGTTTCACTAACGATACAGTGAGATGACGGAAACAGGACCCGGCATGATGTTCCACTACAGTACCTTAATGTTGTACAATTAGGAGCTGGTAAAACGAAAGTTCCATGCATTTACCTATATTTGTTATAGAAATATATATTCAAAGTAACAAACTGGACCCCTCATAATAACTGACTACATAAACATAATCACGTACTATTAAAAGCTCCATACAATGGATTATAAAGATATTGCCAATATCGCGAAAAATGGCCATAGATTTCAAAATAACCCCCAACAGTTTTTAACATATGACATTAATGGTTGCCAGCGCTCTTGAGCTCTGGTTGTGACTGAAAGTGTCGCGTGTTAATGTCACCTTGTACCCATTAATGTCACAATTGTTGCAGGCGTTATAGAACCCGTTAATGACAAGCGATAAATGATGTATCATTAACTACAAGGGCGTCGCTATCCATGGTGCGTGTGGTGCGAACCCCCTCTTTTACCGTAGATTGAAAATGCGAAAATTATGTGAGATATTAAACCCCAGTTTAGCATTAAAATACTCTAAAATGAAAGGAATTAAGCGCAAATTTTCCAGCGAGGGCACCCTCCAGAAAGGCCTGCCCTTGGAGCGCATTTCTGGCATGGTGGGAAATGGGGAATCAAGGGCGGATCTACCGGAGGGGGAGGGGGTGGGGGGGGTCGCTAGGAAGGTTCCGGACCCTCCTCCCCACATGGAACCTGCAAAAAAAAAACCTGGGATTCCCGTAGAAAATAATAATATGATATACATGTAATATAAACGAATGTGGATTAGGTAATTGGAGTATGGTGTATTAAACAGACCATCATCTATTCATGTGGTTTGTGAGAGTACTATTTAAGTTGGGGTTTCAACATTATCGCTGCGAGCGCACCACGTGACGTAGTTTGTTATGTGCCTGTTTTGTATTTGTAAAACCAGAATGTCAAATGAAGTCCGGCACAAGGCGTGATATTTCAATATCGATGCGTGATTATGCGAAAAAAATGTGAAAATAGAACCTTAAATCTACATACATTATGTGCCTATTTATTCCCGGCGACCTAGGATCCCGGAGCTTCCGGGGCCTAGGCGGCCTGTTGGTCGCTTTGTGTAAATCAATCATATTGGTACGCGTATTGGTTTCTAGTGTTCCATGGCGTAAAGGTCATCGTTTTGTGTGTATTAAATATAATTAAGTCAAATGGATTCAAGCATGAGGTGTGATTTTTTTTCAACATCGATGTGTGCTTATCAATGCGAAACAAACGTAAAAATAGAACCATAACACATTATGTTCAGATTTATTTCCGAGAAAACGCTCAGAACGTATCTCCGGCGATCTAGGATCCCAGAGCTTCCGGGGCCTAGGCGGCCCCTGCACCATCACCTGTTGGGCTGTGATACTTTCCCCTATGAACTTTCGCTAGATCCGCCCTTGGAAATTGAAAATATTTGCACCTTGATACAGTTACTAATACCAGTTCGGTAGTCTGACCTAACCTGGAGAGGTATGTTTACTCCAAGAGGTTTTAACAGTTGTGGAGCCCAAGGTCCGGCAGTGATCACAACGCTCCGGCTTTTATAAACACCTTTGGTTGTTCTCACTGTCACAGTATCTCCAGGGAACAGGCTTAGCATCTTCTCTTCGCTCCGAATCTCACCACCAAAACGTGTGTACATTGTCTGCGAAAAGAACAATTCGATTACCGGCAAGTTTACAAGAGTTACTGAATAATGAAGATCATACAGAATCGGAGCTAGCAGCAAATGACCCGTTTTCATTACAACAGGACTTTCTGAAAAGAACAGCTAATATGACCTTTTAGCATATTGTTTCCATGTACCATACTTTCAGATGACAATAGTGAAACTTAAATAAATTAGCACCGTTACGCATAGCAGAAATATAAAACTTAAATCGGGGTCACCATATCAGATGCTCATCAAAATGGGGTAGCCCTTTTATCCCGCTTCAGGCAAATCGTCCAATTAAAGCAAGCGATCACGGTCGAATGCTCGCCCCGATATTTTTCCATCCACCGCCATCGATTGTAATTCGGGGTGTGTAACTAGTTATCTCCCTTTACAGTAGCTTCTATCTCAAAGCACTCGCACCAGCTGCCTCGCATCGATTACTCCTCGGGCTTCATTTTGAACACAAGTGTTTGAAATAAAGATGAGCTTCAGCAGATGAACTTCGAAATTAGATAGCTCGTGAACAGCTCGTTTTTCATCGTAATCAGCGATGATGAACGCTAATGAATATTGCAAATGTGTGACTTCACATACCGGTAGTGTTTTTTGTTTCGTGAGCAACATAGGGCCAAAGTTGTTCACAAGAAGTCCATTCTCACAGAATTTGTGTGTTTGGAAAGGGTCTTCAGGGGGATAAATTCGTTACACGGTTTGTCAGTGACCCAATACAGAAATATATGGGGTCAGTAAAATTTATATTGGGCGAGGCGTCAGCGTCTGCTGCCCCACCAAAAACGTGGACAAAACGTGTAACTAATGGTATCGAATTTACACCAAAAATAAAAGGAAATGCAGAAAAAATATAATAAATTGGAGGGTGCCAATACTAATATCTTATAACAAGGCGGTATTATTCTTCGGTACCAGTGCCGTACTATTCACTGGTGGCAAAAATACTTATCAATTAAATAAGTGTTTGTCAATGAAGGTTTGAATTCAACTTTTGCGCGCCGTGCATGTATCTCCACAGTGGCTCTTAATGGAGGTCTTAATTTCAAAGGGAAAATCACTTTCCCATGTATGATAACTGGCGTGAATTGCGATGCTACAAGCGATGTGTTGGAGAGCGATATCCTTGTGTTATTGAGGACATCTATGATTATAGAAACTGGATTTGGTGAATGACCGTGCGTTCGTATTCATCCGAACATCATTGTATTGCTTTAGAACAGAAACCTACTACAGTGGATGACACACTGAAAGTCCTTGTCAACGCCACAGAAAAGGGGTCATATGAAAAGCCCACCACGATAGAGAAGTTGCATAAACAGCGTGTCCATTCCTCTGATCATCGGATGAAGGCATTAATTAGAGATCCAGGAGTATAAGATGAGGACAATCAGAAATGTGTGGATGAGATATCCGTCTTATCCCTCTTTAATAAGTGTACCTAATTTAAGTCTCCTTCTAACTCTGACGCTCATAGAACTTATTTATTTAGTGCTATGTTTTAATTTCACAGGGACATCACATCCCTTCGAGCCATGTATCTCCTTCCGCTAAAGCCGGTGCTAAAGGCCATGTGGGCACGTTACCCAATGTGTCCGCATGACTATCTGCAAGTAAAACGTGATTTATATATATATATATATATATATCATCATACTAGCCATTCTAACCTTCAGTATGTCACGTGTCGTGTACAAACACATATATTTAGGGCAAAATTATACACAACGGCAGTTTTTGCTACGCTACAGATAACGCTGTGTTCAAGAATGGGGTACGTTTACCTTCATTCGAAACTACACAGAAACATTTCTCCCGCAATTATATTGTATAGAAACCTTACGCCACAATCATCCTAGTCGTAAAATTCTCTTCTAGTCTGTACTGAAAATATTATATAATTTACTGTCTTCCGGCGTTTTCTCCAGAAATGGTCGGGTTTTCGCTGATATTGGTCCGGTTTTCGCATCATTTTTTTAATGGTCCGGTTTTAGCATCATTTTTTTTTAATGATCTGGTTTTCGCATCATATTCACCGTATGGCCATTCAATGTACTAATGGCGAGCACGAGCCAATTTAGGTCATCGTAAACGTACCAGCTGTGTGATATACCATTACCAATATTTTTTGTTACTTCAGAATGGACGTAGACACATGTTTATACGTTACGCAATGCTACCCTAGAAATCCAGGCAGCCCTTCATTAACGTTGTCATGCTGTACCTTGACTTTTGCATGCTCTCGCTCGCTTGCAAAAGTAAATAGGTCAACCACTGCTGCACGTGTAATCCAGGCAGCACTGTTTTGTGGCGGGAGGTAAGCATAACAGCCGCGCCAAGATGGAAATTGTTGTTGATGTATTTGTCCATTTTTAATTATTTTCTACATGGAATTGGATTCAAAACATTAGTATCGTTGTCTCAAGATGACCACATGAACAGCTACAACAAAAGCGTGGCTGGGATACAAATCATCAATGGGATGAACTTCGGTTTCTGTGATATTTTAGAAATATGCAGTCAGTATATTTGTCTGTGAGGTCATACGACACCGGCATCGTTTTCCATCACCCTTTTAACAGTTGTTCTGTTGCGTTCAATTTCTGCCTGTATATGGTGAGATTCTGCTGGCGAACGATTCGTCCACGAAGGTTAGCCCGCCGTACAACTCATTGTGATTGTACTTTCGTCACTTGTATACATGATGGAGAATGAAGAGCTTGGTCGGCGTCGGGCATCACAGGTATTTGTTGTGAATACGAACTTGCCTTCTACAAATACTCCCACGTTTGGGAGGGTTTTTTTCTATCTGTCAATTTTCAACAGATGACTTGGTAGGGCTATTACATCATCATCACTGAAACATTTGTATCCAATGCCGCTTAAGCCGATGCTAGGGGTCATGTGGTCATGTCAATCAAGATGACCACATGAACAGCTACACTAAATTACAACACATATAAGCGGTTGAGATATAAATCATCACAGCGATCATTTTTGGTTATTGTGACGTTTTTAGAAATATGTCATCAGTATATTTGTCTGTGGTGTCAGATGACTTCTTGTCAATGCTCCGGCATCGTTTTCCACCAGCCTTTTAATGTTGCGTTTTATTTGTTATATACGAATTTACTGCTAGGGCGTCTTTCATGCCTCAAAAAAAAACCTCGATTGCTACCGCTGCGGCGTCTTTCATACCTCGTCAAACCCCCTGGAATAGTTCGCAAACTCGGGGTTTTGACTCGGTAATAAAGACGTCACATCGGTAAATTTGTACAAAACAAATAGTTCTATGTCGGTTGTAAATTGTTAATGATCAATCGTGCTTCTTGGGATTTCTTCTGGTTTACATCATCCAAAATTCAGGTCTGTATACTCGGATTTGATCACAGGCCGGCAAAACAAGAGTTTTGGGGGTGTGGGCGGTGGTATTAGGGTGAAGTGTCGAAATATGGGGTCTCTTCACCCTAATACCACCGCCCACACCCCACAAAACTCTTGTCTTGCGGGCATCTGGATTTGATAGACTTCGGATGATATACATCAGCATTTACGGTCATAAGAATTTTTGTCAGATTACACTGATCTCGTCGCTTATCCACTACAATTACACGTCCAGACATGCAGAACAAGTGTGGTGGGGGGTTTTGTTCCTACTATAGGCTATCGATCAACTAGCCTGTTATCGAGAACAAGGTTCAAAAGTAGACTGTACAACCACATGACATCGTTTCACTGCATACCCTGGTCATGAAGACATCAAGATTTTTAATGGGGATGAATAAATCAGATCTTCGGGGAACTGTGTAAAAGTATGGAATTGTAATGGAGAGAGGGGTAAAGAAAATCTCAAAATGGATTTTACAAGACAAAAGTCGAAATATTAGAATTCATCGAATTAATGATTAATTGTATCTCTGCTAACTTTTACCTGAAAGCTATTCAGGGCCTTATCCGCCCAAAGAACACCGGCTACACTATCATACACCGCTTCATCGTCATCAGAGTAGCGTAACATGGGATATTGTGCTCTCAACTGTCCGGCTGATAATCTCTCGCAAGGTTCTCCGGCTTTTTTCAGGGACGTTTCAACAGCCTTTACTTTGGTGTTTCCTCTTTTGCCCAGAGCCAACATTCCAGTTTGCCTGAAATCCAGTGTGAAATACAATGTTAGTCCTTTCGTAGACAAAGATATATTTGAACAGTGTTTCATTTACATGACGCCTTCAGAATCCTTGTCTTATTTCATTTAAGCACAGGCTAACCGAAATTGAGCACATGGCGCAGAACGTTGTGCCAAGGAGATCCGGTATCGCCGTGTTACTGCGGGGGACTCTAAAATGGATCTAGCTTTTTCGTGCCCGTTCATGTCCGTGGGTGTCCGTCGAAGGGCTTAATTTCAAACGCTTTGTCGGATTCCTCCAAAATTTGCCATATGCATTCCTTGTGACAAGACGTCAGTAGTTGTTGCGTTTTAGCAAGATCCGCATGAAGGTGAAGCCAGTGGGTCTTGTTCCAATCTTCTGTGCATGTCCGTTCGTGTCCGTTAATGTCCGTTAAAATTCTTCGTAAGCGACCAGTCAGCGATTCTGAGGCGATCTCAAAACCTGGGGTGGCGAAAATAATCTTCCTATTCCTATATACAAAGTAGCAGTTGTCTCCCTAATATCCCATGAGACCAACAACGCTCAAAAATATCGCTGCCAATTCGACGGGGACCTAGCATTTTTTGGCTGCTTGTTATCACTACATTTGGTAAAAATGAACTTCACTGTTGAGCTGGTTGCTGCAATAATGTAACTTTGATTGAAATAGCCATATTTTCAACCGGGTCATGTAAATGCTACAACCAAGCGGTGAGATATAAAAGTCCTTCTGAAATACTGTCGTCTAAAAATGAAAGTTAAAGATGTCAAAATTTTAATCGCCTCTCTGGAGTCGACATGAGCAGGAACATCGTCTAAACCTTTTTTACTGCTGGTATGCGAAATATTTGCGAGGTTTGTATCATGACATCTCTATGTTTCAAAACAGAATTCGTCCATCTTGAATTGCTTCTTTTCGAATTCGATATACAAAACTAAACATGGTTGTTCAGGATCTCCATTCCATCAGTGAGCCGTCGCTTACGTGTCACGTTCGCATAATTCAATCTTGTATTACTGCCCGGTGGATTCGGTGGGCTATTATAACACCACAACTATTTCAGTGTGCACTTATTTCGCTTGAACCACCGCTATACAGGGGGTCGTGTGTGCTCGCGCCATTCAAGGTGTCAACACGAACAGTGAATAGAAGCGCGGAGGAGATACTTGTACATAATATCACCCAAGAATCATTTTAGATCAAACTCCGTATCTCCAACATGTAAACTGGTTATTACTCACTTGTATAGTGTCGTCCCCGTCTCTCTCTCCAACTCGGACCATAGTGGATAAGCCTCTTGCATTATTCGAACGTAAAAGTCATCCGTATAGGCTTTACGGGTAATTCGGCTGTGTCCATGAGAACTGCCTCGACTGTGTGGTAGTGGAAACTGCAATACGGTATACATACTTTAAACACTGTACCAATTGCATTGTTGCTGATTAAATTAAAATCAGTAATCATAGCTAGTGTGCTGTTTTGCAAATTATTCAAAGGTAGAAGAAATTCACCGAATGAGAATACTCCTTGTGTATCATATTCATATTCTCTAAGAAAAATTCTCATATTGAACCAAGTTTTTGTTAAACAAACATTTTTGGAATTTTTAAAATTTGGACATTTCTACAATTTTATTTCTACAATTTTATTGTATTCTTCCACAATGATTATCAAATCTCAACCTCTAAGGTATCATTTTAGTTCATTGTACACAGTAGTTCCTGTGCAAATATGTTTCTTGCAGCCGTGTGTGAAAATGTCGGTCAATGGGCTTGGCCTAGTCTCAGTTGAATTGAACACAAATATATCGCATATAATTATGGTACCAATATATAACACGCGTCTATGATAACAGACCGCATTTCTGCATGATCATTTTAGTATATCCCTTTCCAGGACCCCAGTATAAACACGCACGACATATTTGGACCAATTAATGCCCATATGCCCCAAACCGCTCACAAGACACTCCACTTTCTGTACTATACTCCCGACTGCGCAAGTGCATAAAGACATGACTGGACAAAATCCCCACCCTAGTTTGGATCTACCCAACGAGAGCTTCAATATGACAGCACACACAATATATTTGGACCATGTATCACCCAACTGTATGCCAAAAGTTCCAACACAGGCGATCTCTGCATGCGCACAATGACTTTACCGGCTGAATAATTTCAACCAACGGCCCTGGTGCCACCCCAGTCGTACTCCACAGCGTCAGCCTGGTCGATAGAATCTACACACATAGGGCAAACTTTGCTACACAAAACCCTAGCGTTTCATATGTTATAGACGTAAAGTCCTATGGGGGGGGGGGTGACAGAGATATAAGTCTTATATAAAATGGCACCGGTCCAGCATGTAACATGGCCGATTTGGAGTTCAGCACCCCCCACCTTCCGCTTTCAAACACGCTCCGAGACTCCTGCAACGCACCCTGCAGACGGGCGCGCAAAGGACCCTAGATATTGCTTGATGACCTTCACCCCAACCAGTGGTCGCAGCCTCACAATGCGACTGAATTTAGCTTTTCCCTACTACTCATCGAAAAGTAACTTGATCGCAACAAAACTTAACTGTAAAATCTTCCATATATTTCTGTACATTTTAGCCTACCTCAACGTGTTTGTGTCCAATTATTATATGTCTTTTTAAGCTAACTGCAGATGTGGAAGAAACAGTCGCCTGTCGAAATGTGGTACTCTTAACTTTGTGCCGAAATATTTCGAATCCGCTGAGGTGGTTAGGCGAGATCGGTTGAATGGTATAAAATATTATACACCAGGGTACAAAATAGTTAAAAGATGCATGTAAATATTTTGTACCATGATATAAAATTGCCAAGCCTGTTATAATTTGTATTTATATGATGCCTATAAATGATAAATACCATGATATAAACTATTTACAGGCATCCTATATTATTTTGTACCATGGTATAAAATCGCCAACCCTGCCATAATTCGTATTTATAGGATGACTGTAAATAATATATACCATGGTATAAATTAATTTAGCCGTACGTCGTGAATAACTTTGTCATGTCACGAATATTAAATTTGGTCAATGAGTAAACTTGTAACAAGCGCAGACACATAAGCAAATGGGAAGTAGCTAGATTTTCAAGTTTCCAAGGGGTAGATATTGTATGAATGTCTCACAGAAGATTTCATAATGAACCTATATGGGATGGTTTCGCTGTTATTGCAAGATGTCGGACTTTTCCCGCCAAATCGAAGAAGGAGGGGAGCCTAAAACTAGTAGCCAAATTTGTAAAATCCCATGGTATAATTGTTGGTGGAAAGAACCAGGAAGCCGGCTTACGGATAAATGATTTTGTATACCATGGTACTCAGTAATTATATAGGCATCCGATAAATACGAATTATGGCAGGCTTGGCTATTTGATACCATGGTACAAATTATTTAGGCATCCTATAAATATATTATACAATGGTATAAAATTACGAATTGTGGCACCGATGGCCAACCATATTCAGGGCGAGAGTGCGAGAAAATTGATCTCATCCAGGTATGTATGAGTGACATACACGGTGGTAGCCCGAAAACATCGGCTAAGGGGTCTATTTTTTTTTTTTTATTATTGTTGTTGCTGACCCTTTAGCCCGAATCACATATACAGACCGAAAAGGAAAAAAATAAATAAGACGTCAGTCGCTCGAGATCTTCAACTGCACACGGCGTGGGGAATTGAGACAAAGGCACGAAAAGCATTTTATCGAATAAATAATATGATTTGGCATCTCCAGAACTTTGATAATCAACTAATGACTCATTCCGTTAGACGAAATCTTCTTCCAAACTCTAATTTTGTCATCTAACTCGTCAAGTTGCCGCCATTTTCAGTCTCGTTGAGAAACGAGATTTCCAACGCGATTGACCTTTCTGACCACGTGACTCGTCCATTTCACCATAGTCAGATCAGAAAGGTCACGATACTAGTGCGCACGCGCGGTCAAGTCTCGTTGAGCTGTAATCTGAAGAAATGGCGGTAAACATCGAAATCGAGCGTTTATTGTGTTTTCTTCGTCGTCACTAATTTTTTGGAGTCCCAAACAGTCATTAGAGATGGTACATGGTGAAAGAAGCTCAGGTCGGTCAAACTGTATCAAATTGGCTTTTTTTTTCTCTCCCGTTTCGTTATTTTCGTCAGCGAAAAGTTGCTCTTCGCCAGTCAAATTTTTATCGCTAAAATTTAACCTAGGTGCGATCTCGGCTGTGATAGGAATGCCACGCCCCCTTACCCTAAATTTACCTATCACAGCCAGAGTTTCTGGGTTAACACGGTGGGTATTACTGTGTAACCGTATGACTCTGTAGCTAACCTGTTCCAACAGCAGAGTCTTCCTGCCTTGTTTGGCGAGATGATAGGCTGTCGATGATCCCTCCACACCAGCACCGACAACAACAACATCGTACACTCCGGACATGATGACCGTCACCTTCCACTGAGGCGTTCTGTCTAGTCCTAATTGTGCAATGCTCCGGGTTATATCCTATGGATACTCGTTTGTGTCAAAACGTGAGACGACTCGCCGAGCTCTGTTGAAAATCTGCTGAACAATGTATCAGGAGCGGCGCGGATCCAGGTGGGGGGAGCGGGTCATCATCGGGTTCAATCACCCCCCACCCCCTTCCTCCAAAAAAATAAACAAACAAATTATAGAGAGAAATATTCCTAGATGGTGTACTGATATATGTTTGATGATGCACCATCGGAATCTCGATGACGAACATTCTACATGTATCTTGTTGAAAACATCTTGTTCATAAAAAGAAAAATGGTTTCATTAAAGATGCCTATATATAGTCCTTGAGGTACTAGGGGTCACGTTGCACCACCCCCCACTACAGACCGAAACTATGTTTTTTATGTGCTTTAGGACATGCCAAATAAGAAACAACTTGTTAACAGTCGATAAACTGGGACTCACTACCCTTTAATCACTTTGAAATTACCCCTGTGTTAAAAAGTACAATTTTTGTGAAAATAGGGGGTAGGGTTACAAGAATAGTCTTATCTTCCATAATTATTATCCAATCTTTATAATGTTGGCCACATATTATTCAGCATGGATTGCTGCATCAAATATTTACAAGATACGATCACTATTTGTTGGGTATGACGTCACACAGGGACCATACATACCACAGTAGGAGTAGTAGCGAAAGCGGGCGTTTTGGGGTGCGTGAGGGTGTGCTTGAGCGATTGAGGGACCATTCTTGGTCCGAATGCGTCGTGTGAGGTGTCAAAGTGAAGCCCTTGGTATGTAGACCACGACTTGAGGGATCTCCACATGATCTGTGACGTCATTGGTGACGTCATCAGTAGGAGTAGTTTCCAAAGTGGACATTTTGAGGGTGTGAAGGAAGGTTTTTGGGGTAGTGATCTAAATGGACCGTGTGGGGTGTCATTTTGTAACTCTCTGCATGTAGACGACGAATGGTATGGTTTTTGTTCGAAGTCGCATTGTGCTACTCAAGCGCAGTTGAGCAGTAGTGACAAAAGATGTCATTTTGGGCATGAGCAATGACATGTTTGGGCATGGGCAATGACATGTTTGGGCAATCAAGGGGCCCATGTTTGGTCCAAATGGACAGGTTGGGGTATCCTAGTGAAGCTTTCGTGTGATAGTCACACAGGCGTGTTTTTTATTGGAAGTCAGGCCAATTTGCGCATGCGCAGTTGGGATGTAGTAAGTAAAGTAGTCATTCTGGAGGTGCGCAGGGGTATATCTGAGAGATTGAGGTCCTATATCTCATCCAAAGATGGAGAGTAGGGTGTCATCTTGAAGCTCTCGTGGTGTAGACCACGACTTGAGGGATTACCATGTCATCTGTGAGGTCATTGGTGATGTCATCTGTGAGGTCATTGGTGACGTCATCAGTTCGAGTGGTAACGAAAGCGGCCATTTCAGGGGTGCGTAGTGGTGTGTTTGAGAGACTGAGGGACCATTCTTGGTCCGAATGGGACGTGTGTGGTATCATATCAAAGCTTTCGTGGAACAGCGTCCGACTGGTCTGGTGTGTCATAGAAGTAGGGGTTATGGCTAGCATGCGCAGACAGCAAATAGTGGAAAAGGGACACTGGAATGGAATTTTAGCCTCGAGGTGAACCATCTGTGGTCCGAATGGGTCGTGTGGGGTTTCGTAGCGAAGGGCTCGTAGGGTAGCGTCGGATTGGACTGGTGTGTAGCCTAGTATCATCGTTCTGCAGATGTGCAGTCTGACAGTAGTATAGAGCTCTTATCCGATCAGAAGCCGCCATTTTAGAAACTACAGAGATCGGAGCTGTGGGATGGGTGAGTTGAGAACTTGGAGTTCGGAGCTCTTGAAGTCGGAGCTCTTGGGGTCGGATCTTGGAGGTCTTGGAGCTAGAATGTCATGTCAACACAGGCATGCGCACGTACCTGTGCACCCCTGAAATGGCCGCTTTCGCTACCACTTGTACTGATGACGTCACCAATGACATCACAGATGACATGGAAACCCCTGAAGTCATGGTCTACACCATGAGAGCTTCAAGATGACACCCTACACTCTATCTGTTGATGAGATATAGAACCTCAATCTCTCAAATATACCCCTGCACACCTCAAGAATGACCACTTTATTTACTACACCCCAACTGCACATGCGCAGATTGGTGCGATTTCCAATAAAACCATGCCAGTTTGACTCTATCCCACGAAAGCTTCACTAGGATACCCCAACCTGTCTATTTGGACCAAACATGGGTCCCTTGATTGCCCAAACATGTCATTTTCCACGTCAAAAATGGCATCTTTCCTTACTACTGCCCAACTGCGCATGAGTAGCACGATGCGACTTCCAACAAAAACCATACCATTCGTCGTCTACATGCAAAGAGCTACAAGATGACACCGCACACGGTCCATTTGGACCAGGGATGGTCCATCTCTATCCCAAACACCTTCCTTCACACCCCAAAAATGCCCACTTTGTCTACTACTCCTACTGATGACGTCACCAAGGACGTCACAGATGACGTGGACATCTCCCAAGTCATGGTCTACACACCGAGCGAGGGCTTCACTTTGACACCTCACACGACGCATTTGGACCAAGAATGGCCCCTCAATCGCTCAAACACACCCTCACGCACCCCCAAAACGTCCGCTTTCGCTACTACTCCTACTGTTGTATGTATGGTCCCTGTGTGACGTCATACCCAGCAAATATTAATCGTATCTTGTAAATATTTGATGCAGCAATCAATGCTGAATAATATGTGACCAACATTATAAAGATTGGATAATAATTATGGAAGATAAGACTATTCTTGTAACCCTACCCCCTATTGTCACAAAAATTGTACTTTTTAACACAGGGGTAATTTTAAAGTGATTAAAGGGGTAGTGAGTCCCAGTTTATCGACTGTTAACAAATTGTTTCTTATTTGACATGTCCTAAAGTACATAAAAACCATAGTTTCGGTCTGTAGTGGGGGGTGCAAGGTGACCCCTAGTAGCTCATGGACTAATATAGCAATCAGTCGATGTAAGGAGTACATCACCTACACGCGTACGTTTCCAAGTAATACCTAAATACTCGGCAATAGCCATATCATTCATCCTGCTATACAACCATATCATTCATCCTGCTATATTTTTGCCACTGTCAGACCTCGCTATCGACCACAGGCCCGCAAAACAAGAGATTGGGGGGAGTATTAGGGTGAAGTGTTTGAGGGGTCTTTATATATAACCCCATTATATATAGGGCCCATATTTGACACTTCTCCCCCAATCTCTTGTTTTGCGGGCCCGTGCTATTGACACAGGTGGAACTCTCGGTCGTAACACCGGTAATAAAGTAGCCGGGTCCTCTCCAATGACGAAAGAGAGAGAGCAATGCGAGACTTGTGAGAAATGAATAGACACTTACCAAAGGATGGTCATGCCGGCGTGTACTAGGGGGTGTCAATACTTGTACATATTGTTCCATCAAAGGGTCCTAATACTGTACTCACGACCGGCACTGTCACGCTTGGCTGTCCCGCATTCCGTTTGGTTTGTCCACTACATCGTCACTTCAGATGCTGTCCAACCGACCGAGTTCCCCCCCAAAAGATGATCCACTTGTGCTCTATAATCCCCTTACATGGGGACCAAACTCCCTGAGGTCCTTTTGATATTTGTTGTTTAATGGCCTGATACCAATTCCTCGGCTGCCATTGGATGAAATCCGCAATGTCTACTGCTCGATAAATTATCTTTTTTCCCCCCATGATCCTTTCAAGATGTTAACTATTGGATTCCATGCAGTTGAGTTTCACTCGAAACATCTAACTGGAAAATCAAATCCCTTTTCAAGATATATTGCTCTGTCCCAGGTCTAATATTGGAAGAAAACAAGAAATTTTATTCAACCTTCACTTTACCCTAGGAAATAATAAAAATGTAAGGGGAAATTTCAGGAGGAGAAAGCAGAATTGTTTCAGGTTGGGAGCCGAGTGAAAAATATCATATATTTTTTCCCAAATAATACATCAAATCGCGATGAGACTTACACCTACTGAATTATAACACTTTTAAAACATAAATAAATATGTTTCGACTAAATTTTGTGAATCCCGTACAAATTCATATTCATGACAATTGAATACTTTTCGCGCTATTATCCACTCGCGCTGCTACTAGGTATCGTTCAACTTCAAGTTTATTCGGACCGTATATCGCCGCAAATTGCCCGGGTTGGTTTCGGTTAATCGTCGTACATGTTGGAAATGGGACCAAAAGTGTTTGGTGTGTAAGGATCCAATGGTCTATGAATAGTTGATTTCAATGAACCGTGAATATCTTTCAGATTTGGAGAAAATGTTGTTAATTTTCAATTAGAAATGATAACAACCATCGAATAATTTTAGATTATGAAGAAAGTTTAACCCGTGGATACCCTGTAGCCTAGTATATTTCGTTAGAATATTAAGAAAAAATATTGTCGAAAATGTTTTTACCCTTTATCTTATAGTCGACAAAACTAGAGCCTTAAGAACAAAATTGCGGTTCATTCAATCCATGCAGTTTTCTCTGTTATTTTGATCTCATTACACATATACATGTAAGAGGTATTGCCATGTGTCGTCATACATAGTATATGCGAGGGTCAGTCAGAGTGTGAGTGAGTGAGTGAGTGAGTGAGGGCCTTTTCTTGGACTTTCCTGGACTTTTAAGAACTTTTCATGAACTTTGGGAACTTTTAAGAACTTTTCATGAACTTTGGGAACTTTTAAGAACTTTTCATGAACTTTTGGGGACAGTGAGTGAGTGAGTGAGTGAGTGAGTTGGTGTGTGTGTGTGTATGTGTGTGTGTGTGTGAGTTGGTGAGTGTGTGTGTGACTTTTCATGAACTTTTCTAGGACTTTTTAGGACTTTCTAGGACTTTTTAGGACTTTTCATGGAGTGAGTGAGTGAGTGTGTGTGTGTGTGTGTGAGGGACTTTTCATGAACTTTTCTAGGACTTTCTTGGACTTTCTTGGACTTTTCATGGAGTGAGTGAGTGTGTGTGTGTGTGTGTGTGTGTGTGTGTACAGTATAGCCTCAGTCCCCACGACATGTGGAAGATCGTATTACCATGCGGGCGGAAGTATTATCCATGGGGACGAATTTTCGAGTTCCGGTAGTAATGGTAAAAATATATGTACTTCAGGTCAAACTTTTGGCTACCATGGTGATCAAAACTGACAACTACAACAGCTCGGACACATAAAACCCCCGAATGACACCTGTCGGGCAAAACACGCGCAATCTCGGCATAAACTAACGCGACATTTTCCGCAAACTTCGACGCTTAATGGCTGATTACAGCTTTTGCAAACTCGGGGCGCGAATAAACGGGATAATCCTTCTACACATTTACGTGTTTTAATCTCCGGAAGTGAAGGGGAATTATTTAGGAGAATGGTCGTCGGACTTCTTATACCCACATTCCAATCATCGTCATTATAAACGGGTCGTGTTTCAACGACCCCATCTATGGCGAATACAGTCTCCAAACTAGGCCAACCGGAACTACCTAAAATGTCCGCATTTTCTCGTACGAATCCGGCCCACGTAGAGTTGTTAGCCTATAAAAAATATAGAGTTGGAATATTAAAAGTGAGTAGCCCTTGTATTCAAATCAGTTATAATCAAACATTTACAACACCGTTCGCTATGTACATCGTTATATCGACAAAGTTGGTATTATCCGCGAGTAGATCGCGATAAAATTACAATACTTACGGACGATTCTCTAGGTTCGATGATATTTTTCAGTAAATTCGCCATTCCGAAGTAAGCTATAAGTTGAATTCTATTAGAGATATATATATTTCGACAAACGATTCTCAAATAATGATTTGTTTCACGGTATACCCTTTCAACCCCCGCTATACGGTGATTGTATAATTGCCCTAATTAAAGCGATATCGGTCTGTAAATATAGATATTCGAACCCCCAATATTATCATATGCTAATTGCAATCGAGTTCTGCGAGTTATAAGTGGTTTCTGTTATTCGACCACACCTGTTACCACAACACACACACCCCTTCGCATTGACAGGTATTAAAATCAATACAATTATGTATCATGACTGTCTTCTAGCCGTATAGCGAGGTTAAATATGCATATATACCGAGTGTTCGGTAATGCTAATTGCAATTTGTAAAAATTAACAGTCTACAATATATATGAACGCTTAACGTACAGATTCGGAGAGTTTATTGCTATGAACCCGTATAAAAATATATATCGAAATATCACCTTTTTGTAAAAGCGGAATGAAACCTAAAATATAGACTATTTAAACGATTAACGTATGAATTCGGAAGATTTATTTATAATACCATATGTAGATCTTTAATATATATATATATATATATAACACCATGGTTGAGGGGACCGCTAGTCCATGAAAACCATGGTTGAGGGGACTGTATGATAAGGGGGACCAACAACTGGTCCCCCCTAATTATCTAATCTGATTAAATTAATGATGGACCTTCATTTAGTGTTGTCTAAACTGTGTGGAGCAAAGAGGGTCCTTGGCAATATCTGAGCAATCGGCACTTTTTCATCCACTAAGAAATTTTACTTTTGAGAATATTTTTTCCCGTTTTGAAGCGAATTGTGTATATATAGCGACGCCTAAAATCCATGGTTAGGGATTCCATGAAAAAAGGGTTTCGTAGATTGTTTTAGGCTATATACTTTAGGTTTCTCGGTGGTATATAGGAATGTGACGTCTCAAGCAACTTTTCAAGTCCACGTTCTGTTTTAATAATAATCAAATAAAAAACACGATTTTTTTTACCATGTTTGGGAACGCGTGGACAAACGGACAATTTCATATCGAATATTCCCCGAGTCTAGCCGAGGACATTACGGAGTTTTCCGAGCACATGAAAATGGCGACGTACGTGTGTTTCACACATGCAGTCTTGTATTGTGTTTGACGAGACGGAGAAGAGTTAGGAATGTTTATAAACGTTGGTGGAAACTAATTAGCATACCGGTAAGTATTGCCACAGCTCGTGGCCGGTGGGGTTGTGACCTCATTATCTGATGGCCTTGTTTTTTAGTGCAGTGTTCATACAGGCGCCATGACAGTTTCTGGCGTATCGGTCAGGCATATACTATAGTATAGGCCCTATTTCATTTACTGTGCCGCAGACCTATTATAGGTTTACTTCAGACGATCTTTAATCCTGTACAGGCACAATATTGATAATGTAGATGCTATACGGATATTTATGGTATTCATTTTCCGCGCAGTTAGTACCATGCTGTACATGTGAACTGGGTCATTCTCACGGAAAGGCGCAATTCGTGTCACTCGACCCAAATTTTCTTCTAACCAGTCTTATGGCTGAAAGAATTCAGATTGTTCGTAGTATTCATTTAGTAGAGTACGAATAACTCATTGCAAGCACTCTCCCGATTGATTTTTTTAGGTAAATTTTCACCAGAACCCTCAATTTTGGGTAAAATAGACCTGTAACTGGCTGTAGTGACCTACTTGATACCACGACAAAGTTGCCAAAAATTCTTTTGTTCTATATCATTCTACCTTTTTGGCAACCAGCCGCATCTGTTCTTTTAATATATGAATATTTATTTTACAATGGCAGATTATCTTGTGAAAATGGCATAGGCAAAGGTCTGTAACTGGTTTTCGGGTCATTGGTGTTACTGTAACTGAAATCGGAGCCAAAAAGCGAACGCTTAAATTAGAAACAAAGATTTGCCACCAGGCGGCTTCTTTTCCAAGCGCGGGTAAACTTGAGATTCCATAAGAAGTGTTTTATGAAACTCTTTTCAGTATTTCAGTCATTTCTAGCTCCAAATTTTCAGCGTATGTTTATTACCGGTCAATGGTGTTACGTGTCAGGATCAACATGTAGTGGCTCCCGAGTAAAAATATTAACTGGTAACAAAGAAATGTGCGCATGCATTACAAAATCATTGTTCTTGGACCGTCACGACAATATACGAGGGAGCAACAATTAATTCCTTCCAAAATGTCAGTGGTGTTACCTGTCAGTGGTGTTACTATTTTTAGGGTAACACCATTGACAATTATGATGATTTTGCTCCAAATTTCAGTACAACTTGAATTTACCTTTCTTCCAAATAATACTACGTTAAGGAGTCTTGTCATATACGTGTTTTGCCCCTAGATCGCTTTCACTCACGGCTACATTTTTGCCTCTATGAACAAATTGGTCACTGTTGTTACACGAGGTCAGTGGTGTTACTCGAGGTCACTGGTGTTACCGGGTTGTCACTGGTGTTACATTTCAGTTAGATAACTATTTGAAGAAGAAGAGGCAGTTTTATCAGAAGGCTTTCCATATACCTGTTTTGTCCCTAAATATTCTTCACTTGCAACTGCATTTTTGCGTCTATGAACAAATTAATCAGTGGTACGTGTTTACATGAGGTCAGTGGTGTTACCGGATTGTCAGTGGTGTTACGGATGCAAGAATGGTCTTGAAATTCAGAAACACTTGTTTAAGTTGTCCCATATTTTGAAAAAGAAACAAACTCGATTAGTTTAAAGTCAGCATCAAGAATAAATAGGTTTTATTATACAGAATCTACATGAATGGTTGATACATGCGGTCCAATTGGCTGATTTTGGTGAGCTAAGTAGCATAATTAGGATAATAAAAAGAAACTTGTTTTCCTAACTTCAATATTTTTTCATCATTAGTCATAGTTACATGCAATCTATTGCCTAGCATGTGTATATCTTCCTATTTCTGTTCTCTTAGTGCCCAATATACTGATCATTCCTGTGTAACACCACTGACATTATTGAAGACAACTCCACCGTTAAGTGTTACGAAGAGTTTATTGTTTGGAATGTCTGCATTTATTGTATGCATTATAAAGAGTTTTGTCAATGGGGAATCTGTTGAAATCAAATTCTGTAGTCATTAGTGATGTTGATTTTGACATATTTCCCCAAGTGAAATTGTGCCTTTCTGTGAGAATGACCCAACTCCGGGCTTGGGATCGATTCTCGTACAGATCAAATCTTGTACACCTCGCACGTGCGCGCGTTCAGAGCACGTGGTGACTTTCTATGTGGATTGCTTATGTGCAGGGGTGAAGTTTAATTTGTCTGTCAAAATTTCTACTTCTTGGTATGATTGGAAGTATTATTTTTTTTAAATTGTTTTCCGGGGCATACTTACTTCTGGTTTCCATCACCCGGGAAGTCCATTTTATCGCCAAACAATATAGGTAATAGAAACATGATTGATGACCATCATGTTCATTCCACGAAACCCAGACGACAATCCCATTTCGACAGCTGTAGGCCCCTATTTATCTCATGTGACGTGGGGCAGTCATTGCTTTTCTTTGACCGCCCCTTCCTATCTCTGGACGAATGTTCACAGTGAAATGGCGGCAAACTCACATTTCCAGTAAATCATGTAAATCAGTGTCATCTTCCGGTTTAATTTTTAGTCATGAAATAGTATACAAATATACCAATCTATATATTTCTGAAACGAGTATTTCTTCGGGATTCCAAATATATTATTAAAATTAAAATCCGATGATTAGTGGACACGCTATCGGCTGTTGACGGCCGAAGAGTTATACTTCCGATGAATGCCAAATATTTTCCGGGGGTAAAATAATCTCGTTTTTCGTCCAAATAACGAGTCGCTGTTCAGCCTTTCGTTGTGAACATGTCAGATTGGTAAATTGTCCAATTAGTATATATTATTTCTTCCAAAACTACTCAAATATTTTTTTTAAGTGCATGAACGATGATATTTACACTAATTCAGCATAAAATTGCGACTTTCGTCTGCTGTATGAGAATTGCTCTCTCTCGTGGGTTAGAGGTACCTAAAAACTAATAACTGCTCCCGCACGTGCAGGGAAAGGTCACGTAATCCGCGAAACTCCTCCCAGGGAAGGGTCTTTATCCCAGCACTAATCAGGTCAGTTTTTGTGTCTCTCAATAAATTACTTGTATATAAAATTGAAATAAACCACGAAAAGTGTACGAGATCCGATCCCGAAACCGTACTACTTAGGGGCCTACGTCATGTACAGCGAACCCTGAGATTCCATGTAGAAATAATGTCTCAAGTGAAATGATATGTAAATTAAATGAATGTGGATTATGTAATTAGAGTATCTATAAGTGTATTAAACAGACCATCATCTATTCATGTAGTTTGTGAGTGTACTATTTAAGTTGGAGTTTCAATATGTATCTAAAATCAGAGATTATCGCCGCGAGCGCACCACGTGTAGTGGTGTGTTATAGGCCAGTAGACCTGTTTTGTTTGTGTTAAACCAGGAAGTCAAAAGTGGTCAGGCATATTCTTCAATATCGATGCGTGTTTATGCGAAACAAATGTGAAAATAGAACAATAAATCTACCTACATTGTGTTCAGATTTATTTCCGGGAAAACGCATCTTCCACAACCTGGAACCCCGGAGCTTCCGGGGCCTAGGCGGTCCTTGGACCCTCGCCTGTCAGGCTGTGAGGATCGCTTATTTTAGCTTTGTGTAAATGGTATCGGTATCATATTGGTTCTAATGTTCCATGATGTAAAAGTCATCATTTTTTTTTATCAGTTAAAGGGCCATTCTATAATTAGGTGTGTGACATTTAGAAGCATATTTGGGAATGGTCTGTTGACCACACAGAAAAAATATAAACAGCAAGGATTAACTTTGTGATGTAATTGAAGCTATGAAGCTGGACTAAACTATCATATGTCCAAAGTTGACATTAATGTAAAAACTTTTGCTTAGCATGGGTTTCAATGATGCGTCCCGTGTGTGACTCACAAAAAAAGTAAATTTCCACATGAAGTGGTTGGTTGAAAAAACCTGTGATTGTATCAGGATTATGAAAAGTTATTTAGAACAAGTTGTTTGCCCAAGGTTTCTTCTTTACAGGTTTCCAACTGTCTTTAAAAATATCATTGGTTTGTATAATGTGAGGGGATGAATGTGTCGTCACGTGTGTGACCGAAAAAAACGTCACGTGTGTGACTTCTGAACTACAGATAAAGATAGTAGATTTGATGAGGTGATGAATGACTTAGAGCCTATTACCATCGTCAAAGCAGCTTTTCTGGCAATATCCAACATAACAAAACATTCTACGCTGGTCTGTAGGCGGGGGGAAGGGGGGGAGGTCTGTAGGCAAGGGGGAGGGGGTGCCCCCCCCTGCCCCACACACAGAAAACAAAAATCAGAAAAGAATGCCAAATGCACTTGACTGACCACAAGAGAAGGGGAATCAAGTGATGTGAATGAAACTTTATTTGATAGCACCAGAAAATCAGAAATTTTTACCCCACCCCCATACGCCCTCCCCCACTCCAAGCATACATACTGTATGGATGCCTCGTATGTATAGGATAAATCTCAACATGTGAAAGGTGTACATGTATTGTTATATTTCATATATTCTATGATCATTCTTATAGGTTTATTCATTTAGTGTCCTGTAGCTCATTTATAGCTCCGGTGGGGCCTTCTTTACTACATGAGAAGAAGGCTCTGGTGCCAAACCACTCACCAGATGTACTTGTTGGAAAAGTGCGGAATGAGCAATACTTGCCGAACACATTGACCATAACCAATAAAATAATTTTATTCTATGTCACTTAGCTTTCATAAAACACCTTGTTTATGAGTGACTTTCCATTTTTAGCTCAAATTGCAAGACATCTAAACTCGGACGAAGGGGTAAAACTGTCCACATCGCCGAATGCCGATTACGCGCCACAACACCGCGCGACAAACACTACACGCACAGCGGCGATGTGAATAGTTTTACCCCCCTCTTCAGGCCTGCAAGTGGCTCACAGTGAAAATATAGTAGGAAATTTGTAAAAATATAGGAGAAATATAGGAATTTCCTGAATTTAATATAGGAAAATATAGGAAATAAAGGATTGTAAAACAGGTCTGTACTACATTGTATGTTCCAAACTTGGTAGTTTTCTGGTGTTTAATCAAATTACTTTCACTGAATGCGGTCATAGTGGTGGTCTTTCAGGTGACCTGTTCTGTTGTTTGATTCAGCATACAGAGATTGAAATGTTGTCATATTGGCCGAGCGAAGTGAGGCGAAAAAAAAATCTGAAATGTATTTTCTCATGTCAGTTTGACTCATTACAGCATTGATGAAAGTTTTCATGAGAAAAAGTCAAAATATAGGAAATATAGGAGGTTTTGAGTAAAATATAGGAAAATATAGGAATGACTAAAAAATATATGGAAATATAGGAAATATAGGAGGCACTTGAAGGCCTGCTTCTTGCAAAGGTAAAGATGGACAGTCACTCATAAACAAGGTGTTTGATGAAAGGTAAGTGGACATAAATCAAATTATTTTATTGGTCAGAGTACTGTTGCAAGTGCAAAGCCAGGTCAAGACTTGCCCAGTGAATATGAGACGACATCAACATATTAATGCAAATGAAAATTTTACAGCAGCAGCTCAGGAATGTCAGGTGAATTGCTGTCACACACGTTACGCTACTCTGTCACACACGTGACGTCACTTGTGTGACTGTTCTTTCTGGTTCATTTAATTTATTTGCATTGAAAGATTTCATAGGTTTTTTTTAGCATGTACCTCCTGTCCAACATGGTAATTTATAAACTTGAATATTTTCAATTTCTCTGATAAACTAATGTTTCTACACAAAGTAACATGCATTTTCGTCACGTGTGTGACATGCAGATCAAGCAGTTGAAATGACAAAAAAATTTACCAATAAAGATGTAAGCAAAAATCAATGATGTATGACAGGCACCTAATATTGCATAAACAATACATTGTAATTATATTTTAGTTCTCCAGAATTATCTCTTGCTGTTCAGAGGGAGCTTCTCAAACTTGCATTCAAATTTGACCCAAAATATCAAATATCATAGGTGATAAACATTTGCAGTGAAAATACCTTTGCTTGGTGCATATTCTGGAATCAATAGTTGTATTTTATCATCTGCTCCATCATGGATATAATGCAAGTTAAAAAGAGCTTGGAATGTAAATTTCAAAATTTCTTGTTCTAGGCTCATAATTTATAGAATGGCCCTAAATATAACTACATGTAGAAAGTCAAATGGATTCGGGCATGAAGTATGTTTTTTTCAATATCGATGCGTGCTTATAAATGAGAAACAAACGTGAAAATAAATCTGCATACATTATGTTCCAATTTATTTCCTGGAAAATGCTTAGAACGCATCTCCGGAGATCTAGGAATTCGGAGCTTCCGGGGCCTAGGCGGCCACTGGACCCTCACCTGTTGGGCTATGAGGATTTCCTTGTTTCATCTTTTTGTGAATGAACCGTATTAGTAGGCATCTTTGTTTCCCTTCCATGAACTAAATGCCATCGTTTTGTATGTTTTAAATATAACTAGAAAGTCGAATGGATGCAGGCATGAGGTGCGATTTTTTCAATATCGATGCGAGCTTATAATTGCGAGAAAATCGTGAAAATAGAACCATAAATCTGCATACATTATGATCAGTTTAATTTCCGGGAAAACACTCGGAACGCATCTCTGGCGATGTTAGCTAAATAATATATAGCCCTCAAGAGTATGAGGGCTATAGGTCGGCGCCAGTCACCTCCAGCGAGGGTTTTAGATAATTTTATTACGAATCACACACCTCTGAAACTGCCGTACATCTAATCTCTATCCCCTCCTGCGCACTATTTTAAAATCTTGTGCACTATTGTGAAATAGTAACAAATATATCGCCGTCTGAATTTTCCAGTCGACTTCCACTTTAAACGCGCCATGTTAACCATACATGTATACAGTGACGTCACTAACATGGCGGACAGAGAATTGATTTTTTGAGCCAATCAGGGATCGGCTAACCTTCTGTCTCTATCCGCGTGTTCGTGTTTGGTACATGATTTTTTGCTTTCTTCGCACATTTATATCGCTTGACAGAGGTCTGAGCTAGGCTGGCATTGTTGTGATTTGGATATAAATTCGCTTGCCAATACTGACTAGGATTTTTGACTACCGTACCACTGACGATGTTGTTGTTGTTGTTGTTGTGTTTGTGTTTCCCGGTTCCTGAATGATTCAAAATACTTTCCTACAACCAATACCATAGTGAACAATATCGCAAAGTGTGAGTCTTTATTTACAGAACATTGTGGACATGTAAATTTCCATTGTGACCGTAGACAACGGGGGGGGGGATGCGGGTTCCAAATTTTGACGGCTGGCAAAAAAAAAACCCCAAAAACAATCAAAGATGTTTTGGAGCAGCAAGGTTTACTTCGGCCAAAACAGGGAAGAACTTTCAGAATTCTCAAATTTCATTTGAATGGACATCATTTTTCGGCCTGTAGCTTTAAATGTGGAAAGCTCGATACAGGTGCCACAATGATGTCCGTCTGTCATACATGTGTCTATCTGTCTGTCTGTATCTGCAGGACCAAGTAAATGTTAAAGTTTTGGACTTTTTCCTGTCCCAGCTGAGTATCTCGGCCTTGCCCTAAATATGTCTCGTGAACTGTCTCAAACCGTCATATATTCCAGATGCTTACATCAGGCACCATCAACTACCCTCAGGGAGCATGTCCCCACCCCTGGGGCAAAGAGCCCCACTCTTTATCTCGTAAACTAAGCTATATTGCCTGACCGCATACCCAGCATGAACCACATTTGTGTCCACACATTTAACATGCTATATTAATTAATAAATCAGTTTGTGGTGTCCCAGTGTACAGTATGATCATGGGCATCGCTAGGATTTTTCAAGGGGGGGGGGTCGACTATCATAGCACTTTAGGCGAGGGTCCAGGGGCCGCCTAGGCCCCGGAAGCTCCGGGGTCCTAACTCGCCGGAGATGCGTTCTAAGCGTTTTCCCGGAATTAAATCTGAACATAATGTAGGCAGATTTAGGGTTATATTATACAGCTTTTTGGAACTTAGAAGGCATGAGATGCATTCTGAGCGATTTCCAACAAAGGAAAGCCTGGCAAATTGGAGAATCAGTAAAACACAACTGAAGACTAACAACCGTGAGAATGGTTACCCAGCACACAATGATAGTCCTCAATCAAATTTTGATACTGACAATCTCCAGAGCTACATGTATTACTGTAGACGTAGGGAAGTCCAGTCTGCATTCAGGGGTTGAAATGGTTTTTGAGAATTGTCACTGTGACAGGTAACTATTTTTGTCCTCCGCCACGAAGTGGTGGGAGGACTTGGAAATGCTAGCCGTCCGTCCTTCCGTCCGTCCGTCCCACATCTTGTGAACGCGATATCTTGAGAACAATTCGGCCAATCGACTTCAAACTTGAGAAGGTGCTTCACATCAGTTACACGGCCATTGGTATTCATTTTCACTGAGGTACGTAATCCAAGATGGCCGCCATCGACCATATTGGATTCTGTCCATCCCACATCTTGTGAACGCGATATCTCAAGAACAATTTGACCAATCGACTTCAAACTTGAGAATGTGCTTCACATCAGTTAGACGGCCATTGGTATTAATTTTCACTGAAGTACGTAATCCAAGATGGCCGCCATCGACCATAATTGGATTCTGTTCGTCCCACATCCTGTAAACGCGATATCTCAAGAACAATTCCACCAATCAACTTCAAGCTTGGGAAGGTTCTTCACGTCAGTCAAGACGGCCATTGGTATTGATTTTCACTGAGGTACGTAATCCAAGATGGCTGCCATTGACCATATTGGATTTCATCCGTCCCAGATCTTGTGAACGCTATATCTCGAGAACAATTCAACCAATCGACTTCAAGCTTGGGAAGGTTCTTCACATCAGACGGCCATTGGTATTGATTTTCACTGAGGTACGTAATCCAAGATGGCTGCCATTGACCATATTGGATTCTGTCTCAACAGTTTGACCAATCCACTTCAAACTTGAGAATGTGCTTCGCATCAGTTAAACGGCCATTGGTTTTGATTTTCACTGAGATACTTAATCCAAGATGGCTGCCATGGACCATATTGGATTCACTCCGTTCCACGTCTTGTTAACACAATATCTCAAAAATAAATCAACCCATCGACTTCAAACTTGGGAAGGTTTTTCACATCAGTTAGACGGCCATTGGTATTGGTTTTCACTGAGGTACATAATCCAAGATGGCTGCCATTGACCATATTGGATTCTGTCCATCCCACATCTTGTGAACGCGATATCTCGAGAACAGTTCGACCAATCGACTTCCAAATTGAGAATGTGCTTTACCAGGGATTCATACAAGTCAAAAATTTTACCACCGAAAACTCAATATTACTCAAAATTGAGTTTTCATAATGTTGAAATTGAGTTTTAAAATTTTTTTATCGCCGATTCAAAGATTGCAATTGAGTTTTCAAAAATTTTTATCACCGATTTACCTATTGGTATTCAGTTCTCAAATATTTCAACCACCACCATGCACAGGATTTTGTTGGTGTGTTTCAATATGGTCAATATATTATACTATGAGCAGGGGATATTTTTGACAAAACATTTTCATCTACCCAGTATCCAAATTAAATAAAACTCATTTTATTCAGCGCATCTTCAGCTAAAGTTTTCATCGGATGATGTATAAAAACCGAGAGATTTACATGTACCGTACCACAAGATCAGTCTGAATAACAATGGACATGGGGATCTATATCACGAATGAAATCGGAGAGAAAAATCAAGCAGTAATTATTCGAAAAAGTGAACGATCGAACCAGGAAACATGTCTTCTTATCTGAAGCTAACTGCACCAAACACAGCCTCTGTAGATTATTGAACTTTAATTCAGTAACAAAGTGTTCACATGAGACAGATCTGCTAAGTTCTAAAGTCTAAATTTTCTGAAAACTACCGAATATTTTGGATGGTCACAGTTGCTCAATGTTAAATTTTTTAAGCAAATTTCTTGAGTGCTATTTATCTCCCGAGTT
This sequence comes from Hanleya hanleyi, assembly GCA_036873755.1. Taxonomy (NCBI): domain Eukaryota; kingdom Metazoa; phylum Mollusca; class Polyplacophora; order Lepidopleurida; family Hanleyidae; genus Hanleya; species Hanleya hanleyi. The sequence goes on along the minus strand of JAVTVY010011252.1, from coordinate 5,125 downwards.
CTCTAAAATCCAGTTTTGGAGGTCACCTCGTATTTAAAGTATGGATTTTCATTACTCTTCCAACTATGAAAATTTATTGTTTATAATCAACGGGGAGTCAACTTTATGGAGCAGACAAAGATAAAATATGCAGCCTGGTCTCATCGCAGCATCAGTCTCACTGGCATCTCACGAGTGAATTTCTAGACCAGTCAATGTAGTAACCGTACTTTAGAAAAATACAACACGATCATCATGATTGCAGGTCTTGGCTTTAGCAAGTCATGTGAAATTCAGACGTTTAGTCTTGATGTATTTTCAATCTCTGACATCGCTGGACAACTTACTTTTTACTTCGTGTTTGACGGATACTGAATGGACCGAACGTCGGCATTACGGTCCAAATTTAGCCGGGAAATATGGTCGACTGACTGCAGGCACGTGGTTCTACAAAGCGCAAGACTGTCGGCTGTCAACCCTATTGCGGTAATGGAAACTTCCACTGACCCGGTGTTGTAAGCCCACAAGCCTTCCCGATGAATCGAATTGGAAGAGTTCACTTTCAAAATAGATAAGTAGGGCACAAAAGTTTCGTCTAACAACAATGCGAGGGCAGATTTTTCTTTCGTTTCGTAGACTATATTTTTCCTTGTATTTCATTTCTGAAACTTGCAACTCTGGCGGACAAATTGACGACCTACGCGATTTAAAGATGACAACAACAACTACACAGGGTCTGTTTGAAGGTGAAGAAAAAAATAACTTTTACGGCGACAGATGACCGATAAAAACTTTTGGGCGAGAGTCCCGGTTGTCAAACTTTAGCGATAGTCTGGGAACCCTCGGCAGTACGAATGCAGGCTGCCACACAATAAACTTTTGAGGGTTCCGGAAATAATGTATGCAAGCAATTGTGTCTGCCGCTACGCGGCGCTGTGATCAGCATACTCGAAAGCGTTATCAACAACACAACGACACGTGGTGGCCCGCTCCCGGCGCCTGTTAGTGTCGTTTTCACGGTAAGATCGTCATTCGATTGAGTTTATTTCGTAATTTAGGGCTGTCAAATTAACTTTGACCATGTCTGGCGAATTGAGTTTTCCACGAAAAATTGAGTATTTGTCCAGTAAAACGGAAGCAATTGAGTTTCTTGCCATACGAATTGAGTTTTCAAAATTTTTTACCCACCGGTATTCGGTGGTGAAAAGCGACTTGTATGAATCCCTGGCTTTACATCAATTAGACGGCCATTGGTATTGATTTTCACCGAGGTACATAATCCAAGATGGCTGCCATTGACGATATTGGAATCCATCCGTCTCGGATCTTGTGAACGTGATATCTCGACAACAATTTGACCAATCAACTTCAAACTCGAGATGACCGGTGCTTCACATCAGTTAGACAGCGATTGGTATTGATTTTCATTGAGGTAGTATGTAATCCAAGATGGCTACCATTGACCATCTTGGATTTCACTCACCCATTTGGTCTTTGATATATGTTGGCATTTGTGGGAAGTAGATGCTGGGTCGACATCCGGAGTTACAGACTAGTCTTTTGTGTTAATTGCCGTCATTTACATCTGACGACGATACAGCTCACCAATCTCCAATGTACGAGTTGTCACAGCGAAGCAGCTCACCAATTACCAGTATACAAGTTGTCAGAGCATTTCCATCATAGCTCTCTAGATTTGTATCTCATATCGCTTATGCCGGTGCTAGGGGCTGTGTGGTCATATCATCCATGTTGCCACATGAACAGGTACAATAAAAGCGTACCTGAGATACAACACATCATGAATCGTTAGATTCTTGGTATGTGCTTTAGAATAGGTTTACCAGAAGATTATTCTGTGAAGTCATATGATGTAGTCAGTATGTCAGCACCTCTTCCCACTTCCCTTATATGTGTTGTAATTGTGAACGCGATATCTTGATCTATTCCACTCAACGATTTATAAACCTCGCCATCCACAAATCCATATAAAACTACAGACTTACACTCCAGTGTTGCACTAGCTATTACTGCTTCCCAAACCTCCTCAAATTGTCTCAACAATTCCAGATGAACATCTCTTTCCACATACACATATCAACTTTCCAAGTTATATTTAAGGAGATATTGGAAGCGTATATGCTGTATGCTCTCAAACAGGCTACTTGGCAGAGGACCTGCTAGCTACTCAGCTTGTTTTTACTTATCACCCTGGTACTTCAGCTTGTCACTTCTACTGAAACTTTTTTCACCATACTCTCATCATATATTCCAACCAGTCTCTCCATTTTCCATGCATTGGAGAATTTGAACAAAAGTTTTTTTTTCGATCGCCAGACATTTATGACAGTGACAAATACATGTATGTCTCCTTCCTTTATCTCTGCATTGCCAAGATGAATGTCCTTACTCCCTGATGTTAACTCAGTGGGCTCATTTCTGCCACCAGACTGTTCCATTATTAGGAAGTTCAAGGTAAAATGTCAACAGAACGTTCAATTATGAGATTAAATTTGCTGGAACAATATTTTGTTAAGGATCATAACAGCATTAGGGTTTTATCAACTTTTTTGTGGGTTACCCAGATTAAAAACTCGACTTTGAAAAATTGAGTTTTTGGGAAATTTTCAAATTGAGTTTTACCCCCCCAAAAATGAGTTTTTATCCATGGGAAAATGCGCGCCAACCTGAAAGAGTAGACCTACAGGTAGCAGTATAGGCGGTGCTGATGTCAATCCACGAGAGGTCTCTCTGCTGAACAAACAACACGAGCATCAATGTGAGTTAAACTCTGCAGACGCATACTTGGACAATCTCCATGATCTCCTTGTGATGTCCATAGTAGTGAAGTGAGCTTCGGAGATTATACCACAGGGAGCAGTCCATTTCCTTTCCATTAACTCTCCTGGCATTTATTTAACATGTGTACAAAACTTTTGCACACATGTGGAAAAACACTTTATTTGACATATGTCATGTATGTGGAAAAGTTTTGCACATATGTACAAAACTGTTCAACATATGTGGAATAACTGATTAAATACTGAAACGGTTTGCCATATTGTAGCACCTCTGGTGCCTCATGTTTTAGCTGGTAAGTTTGAGAGACTAAAAGGATATATGGACTCGCAGAATCTGCTTGTGACGTCAGACAAAATCCAGCTCATAAAGGGTACCTGTTATGCCAGTACAGAGAACCTTTCAGTGTTCTGACTTGAAATTATTGTCTAATTAGAGTTCTCTCCCTTGCAGGAGATTCTCTAGGTCAGGAGAGGTGCAGCATTTCAATCTCATTCCAATCCCCATATATCTGACCATTCCTGGAACACAATGTTGATATAACACATTGGTGTGCTAGCAATTCTACAACAGAGGCTGGGCAAGAAACGAATGCAATCAACCTGAAAGAGTGGACCTACAGGTAGCAGTATAGGCGGTGCTGATGTCAATCCACGAGAGGTCTCTCTGCTGAACAAACAACACGAGCATCAATGTGAGTTAAACTCTGCAGACGCATACTTGGACAATCTCCTTGTGATGTCCATAGTAGCGAAGTAAGCTTCAGAGATTATACCACAGGGAGCAGTCCATTTCCTTTTCATTAACTCTCCTGGCATTTATTTAGCATGGGTACAAAACTTTTGCACATATATGGAAAAACACTTTATTTGACATGTGGGGAAAAGTTTTGCACATATGTACAAAACCTTTCAACATAGATGAAATAGTTAATTTATTTTACATATGTGTAAAACTTTTCCACATATGTGTAAAACTTTTCAACATATGTGTAAAACTTTTGCACATATGTCTAAAAACTGCTTTTACACATATGTGGAATTCTTTTGTACATATGTGCAAAACTTTTCAGCATATATGTGGGATAACTGATTAAATACTGAAACGGCTTGCCATATTGTAGCACCTCTGGTGCCTCATGCTTTAGGTGGTAAGTTTGAGAGACTAAAAGGATATATGGACTCTCAGAATCTGCTTGTGACGTCAGACGAAATCCAGCTCATAAAGGGTACCTGTTATGCCAGTACAGAGAAACTTTCAGTGTTCTGACTTGAAATTATTGTCTAATTAGAGTTCTCTCCCTTGCAGGAGATTCTCTTGGTCAGGAGAGGTGCAGCATTTCAATCTCATTCCAATCCCCTTATATCCGACCATTCCTGGAACACAATGTTGATATAACACATTGGTGTGCTAGCAAAATTCTACAACAGAGGCCGGGCAAGAAGCGAATGTAATCAACCTGAAAGAGTAGACCTACAGGTAGCAGTATAGGCGGTGCTGATGTCAATCCACGAGAGGTCTCTCTGCTGAACAAACAACACGAGCATCAATGTGAGTTAAACTCTGCAGACGCATACTTGGACAATCTCCTTGTGATGTCCATAGTAGTGAAGTGAGCTTCGGAGATTATACCACAGGGAGCAGTCCATTTCCTTTCCATTAACTCTCCTGGCATTTATTTAACATGTGTACAAAACTTTTGCACACATGTGGAAAAACATTTTATTTGACATATGTGGAAAAGTTTTGCACATATGTACAAAACTTTTCAACATATGTGAATTAGAGCATTTCCACAAAGTGGATGCTCTTATGTTTTCATGAGAAACGGCTCCGCCGGATCCGCCACCGCGACTTTAAACGTGAATATCTCTGAAACCGTTAAATATTTTTGGGTCATACTTGGTGTGCTATCTCTTTAGGCCTGGGAAATTTGTCTGGTTGTGTTTCGATACCCGCAGCTTGCCACTAGGTGGCATTGTAGTCAGAGCATAGGTAAACCTTTCTCTGACGATTTTGTATGAACGGCTTGTCTGATTTCTTTGAAATTTTATTACAGTGATCTTGAAGGATAGTCAATGTGCTGAAAAGGTTTTGGTGTAGCTGGCATAATTATAAAGGCAATTTTTTTGCGTCTCAAAAAATAAAGTTTTTCGTGAAATGAAAATTCACCAATTCGCTTGAAGAAATATTTAAAAACGGTTCTATTCTAGGTTGTCAAGCATAAATATAGGATTGCCGACATGAAAATTCCCTTTCGGTGCGAACCAAATTGCCACTTAAATGAAAAATCACATTTATCTGACTCGACGACAAAACCTCTATAACCATTATCATGATTAAAGTT
>JAVTVY010011251.1:0-54492 GCA_036873755.1 Hanleya hanleyi | reverse complement strand
AGGGCGAAAACCACCCATGCCACAACATTTTTGGCCCAAAAACCGAATACGAATTCCTAAAAAGGAAATGGGAAAAAGACTCCGCACCATTCGGTTACACGATAGAACGGCTATTCCAAGAACACGACATCCCTATCTCTTGTATCTCTGACACTGACAAGGTCAATAGACCACCATGGCAACTAATCACACCACACGTGGACACGAATATACATAGCTACATCACCAAACAAGACAACCCAGAGCATATAAGAGTCACTGCCCTCGAATATATTGACACACATTGGAAAAATCGCTTGAAAATATATACAGACGGCTCCAAAAACACAAGTCACAATACAGGTTCTGCATTCGTTATACCAGAACTTGACATTCACGAAGGTTTCAAACTACCAGACAATATGTCAGTATACACCACTGAATTAGTCGCCATAATCAAGGCTCTCGAATGGGTTCTTCAGAACCGACCTGTTTCCACCGTTATTCTTAGCGATTCCTTAAGCGGACTGGTATCTATAAAGAACTCCAAATCCGACAGCAGACCTGACCTCGTACACGAAATAGAAATTTTATGTACACAAATACGAGACAATGACATTGACGCCATTTTAGCTTGGATACCCGCCCACGTGGACGTTAGGGGAAATGAAGCCGCCGATAGGACAGCCAAAGACAGCCTCACCAAAACTGCACCTGACGTGCATATAGGACTAGGAACCAAAGAACTGAATTCTATCATTAAAACCAGAATAGATAGTAAATGGGAGAAGGAATGGAACGAAGAAAACCGAGGTAGATGGCTACATAGTATTCTAGATAAGGGGAAAAGAAGGAGTTTTGGATTCCAGCTAGACAGTAAACGTGACGACCGCATCATCACAAGATTAAGACTAGGCAAAACAGGACTAAAATCTCACTTATCTAAGCTAATAAAAAACACATCACCACTATGCACTTCATGCAACAACGAAGAAGAAACGATAGAACATTTTATACTCAAATGCCCAAAACATGACCTCTATCGCCGAACACTGGAAAACGAACTCAAAAACTTAAATGTCCCTCTGTCGTTGGCTTCTATATTAAATCCTAAACCACCTCTTACAAACAAAGTATACTCCACCTTACTAGCTTACATCAAATCGACTGACTATCACTCTACCATTTAATACTATATGGTTACACCAAGACACCAATAAACCTAGGACCAAATTTGAATAAATGTAGCACGTTTAGAGTCAAAACTATTTTACAGGGGCGGAAATAAGGGTCAGTGATCAGAAATGACTGATCAAATTTGGACACTAACCAATCAAAATGCCATAGCAATAACATAGACAAATTCACTGATCAAATTAAAAGCTCCTAATAACGAGCTCTGACCAAATTGTGTTCCCTTATTTCCAACCCTCGTTAACGAATGTTAACTGTCCGGTTTTCATGCAGGGGCAGAAGACTGGAGGTTATATCAAACATTCACAATCGGCTTTAACTATAATAATATTTTTATTTATAATATTTAGTACCTAATTATTTATTGCTATTGATCATGTGTGACTTAGATCACGATAGTGCCAGTCGATGGCAAAAACTAACACCAGAAAACAAGAAACTACAAACTCTTCTATTCTTTGTAATACAGGCACAGCACACTGAAGACAACACACGAGTAAGACCAGCCATGAAACAGAACACCTATGACGACAAATATTATGAAACAGCACCAAATGGAGATGAACATGATGAAGATCATCATCGTCGGTCCACAAGAACGTCCAGAATACTCGACCCTGTACCACGCCAGACACGCTACCCCACCGAACTGAGCAACCAGAATACCAAATCCTAAACCACACAGACACGCTATATATGACACCGAAATGACGCCACAACACAGAATATCATCCTTCGACTTTCACACAATATAGGACGTAGACCTGCCGTCCTGTGCCCCAATACACACTCCAAGCAATTGTTACAGGCACAGATTTCTGGAAGAACCCACCCTGTTCCCAAGGGCGTCATTAGGGAAGTCGATTAGAAAAATCCTTAAGACGCCCATGGTTCTCCCAGTTTTTTCTGGACGGCTTTGTGCGTACAAAGGGGTACCAAGACAAAGGAATCATCCACGCGATTAGACCTACAGTGAACTCATATTTACTAGTATAGCTTAACCAAAAAAAACCGAAAGAGACTTACGAACTTGTACATAGCGACTCTTATTTACTTCTATTTATATCTCCTGCTAATCTATCATTGTTATCTATCATTATTTATTTATTTATTCATTTATTTATTTATATATTTAGCGCTGGAAAAGATATTAAAAGAAAACAAAGAAATGTACCGCGAAATCCAAATAAAACATTGAGTTGATGGGCCGCGAAATCCGAATGGGAAGCGGCCCTTAAACTACAATTTCAATCAATTGCACAGTTACATTTTTATTTTCTTTGTGATCTCAAAATCAAAAATTGAAGTTTGGTCGTCAATTTTAAATTTTTGTTTATCGTTTTTGGATTCTCAAAATCAATAATTGAAATCTGACCGTCATTTTTTCAATTTTTGATTTCGGGAAACCACGAACTAACAAAGAAAATTGAACTGGGAAAGGTTACACGGACCACTGAACAACACATGGGTGATTTCTAGCAAGGATTCTAGCACATCTCTTTGTCATTATATGTTGTTGGATTTTTCAGTAGTCGTAATACATCGTCTAGAGCCTCATGTTTACGGTGCACACACTTAAGGTATCTCCGTGACAATTGTCCATCTGAATTGATTTTGTGTGTTTTTATGGTCGGCTACGCCCAATGTCCGTGTTTGAGTATACCGGAACTCCAACCAGCTGAAGTGTCCCCCAGGATAGGTTTTGTAACATGTGCTCAGGCCGATATTCATACTGTACAAGGTTGTGTATATTGGATGGTTGTGAATCGATGACTGGAAGACGTAAATGTATTCTAATAGTAATATTAGCCCGAGTGGTCTTCGATCTACCAAATACCAACAAACCATATTCTTCGATGGGTGGTATACACCACATCTGAGCAAGTAAGTAGTCTTCCTTAACAGTATCTCGTCCCATCTAAATGCCACTGGCGGCAGTGAACATGGTCGTAGCAGATTCAACAAGTCGACTGTAATTGTCACGGTGTCATAACTTATTACAGAAAAAATAATGTTTTATTGGTGGGACATGATATGTTATAAATGTCCATATCGTACTCAATATCATTTTGAACGATCCACGTTAGCCCTGCGACGCAAACGTGCATCGGGACGACGGAGACGGCCGAGACGGTCATAAACAACCAAGATCACATCGTTAACATATATAAAACCACATACCGCTACATGTATATTGCGCAGGTAAGAGCCGTTTTTAAATGGGACATATTTCTGTACAGTATGTCCCCAGTACGCTTTCTTAGATACCACACTCACCTGGGTGGATTATATTTCTATTTATGTGAAAGCTCGAGGATAAAGCTCACGTACCGTGTAACACGTAACAGTTTGTTAGTTCCCTGTTGAGCAAATATTGGAAGTTCTCCGGGTCTACCTCGCAAAGCGGTGTTTTTGAATGTGCGGGTTCCATCCTTGGTCTGGAGAAACTGAATCAAGGTTTACAGTTCGAGGCTCACATGAGACTGGCCTATTCACAGGGGCTCGTTACCGTTGTTAATTGGTTAATTGGGTTGATTATAGATGGGGGGGGGGGTCGGGTGTGTCGAGGTAGGGATTCATGTATTCTCTACCTCGACCCCCCTTAATCAACATAATTAACCAATTAACAACGGTAACGAGCCCCTGTGGGCCTATCTAGCCAAGTTTACATGGCTTCGTTCGTTCCTACTTGGCTATGGCCTATCCAGCAGAGTATATGTGCTTACCGAGAAACTGCCATCTTCAAAATATTTGGATACAAATGTTACATACATTGTAAATGGTATAAGTACTATATAGGTATTCCTATGTTCAGATAAAATTATTTTGCCATTCATATGCAGTATATCGTCTGAAATAATTCCATATATGCAGTAAAGAAGCAGTGCATTCATGTAGAAGAATTTCAAAAACCGAGCAGGATCGGAAGTGTCCTGGACTAATGTGTGGATACTCCAACATGACTCGAGTGACCTCTTTCACACGTTTTCTAATCATTTAAGCTACAGAGAGCTAACCCTTTATCCTTTAAACTGCATAATCCTTTAAGCTGCATAATCAGTTAAACTATATAATTCTTTATGTTTCCTTCATGTATAAAGAAAGCCTTGAACCATTTTCGTTTTTCGTTGCTATACATCCTTTTCTAAGGCGAAAGTAGACAACCTTTACACCGGTTTCAAAGCTGGAGGCGAAGATAATAGAATAGAACGAGAGCGTAAACTAACATGTACAATAAATAATGGAGCACGATTTTCTATCTCCGAAATCTCCGTTGTTTTTGGTATATTAATAACTGTATTGTCATTCGAGTTGGCTAGATCTTTCGACCAGACTGATAAATTCCATATATTTGGCTTTTGTCGACGTACTGCAATACGAAGCGAAAATTGTGACAAGGTATAGCCACATATCAAATTTGAAGAAGACAATGCAAGTCGTTGTAATTTAATTGTTTAGAAACAAAAAAGTTGGCATTTGGATGCCACACCCAAGGTAAATTTGGAAGCCGTTAGTAGTATATAAAGTGCAATTCGGTCGTATTCGCTGGGATGAAACGTGTAGGGGTATGTGGGATAGTGTTAATCTATATTATGATCGTGTAAATGGAGATCGTGGAGGTGGGAAGGTCACGTGTTGGCCTTTGACCTGGGATTTGCGGGTGGAACATGGAGCTGGGGTATGGGTCTATACCGGTCACGTGGCGTGATGTCGCCATTAGTGGAGAAATCGCAAATCGGGGTGGATTTTGTGGGGGTGGGTTGGGACCTTGGGTGTAACGTGGGTATATATGGGTCATACTCGGTACACATCTGGTGTGTTCTGGTGACGCTCTTGATGAATAAGGTAAGACGAAGGTGGTGATATTAATCTGTGATGTTATTGTGGATGTACGCCATGATCCCCATGACCCCCCTTTTCATGGCTGACGATCTATTTCAGTACATGGATGCCGACTGTACTAATCTTTCATGGGAGGGGGGCTCTTCCAGGGGACCAATACTGGATTTTCACTCTATATCACTACATTGACGTTCTGCATACTGTATTGACGATTTGGAAAACTCGATTTATGCTCTATGAGAAGACATTGGCGCTAGTATATTGAAGTACGGTACAGTGCAGGACACCGACTCCAGGAAACTGCATTGACACCCTATATAACACCACATTGTCACCCTACATCACTACATCGGCGCTCTGTAACTCTGCACTGGGGCTATATAACAAGTCAATTCGGTTATATGTGAGTAAGGTCTGTGTAGCTATGTGTGTGTTATAACCGTACAGTAAAAGTTTGAATTATGTCTGTACAGATATCTACGAATACATTTCCGGTCTGTGTGTGCGTAATATCTGTACCGCTATATCTGAATTTCTGTAGAGTTATGTGCAATAAAGGTTCATACAGCTAAAAGTGATTATGTTTCGTATAACTAGGTATGGGTTACGTATTGCAGCTATGTTTCAATAAGCTCTGTGCAGCTATATACCATTTCCCGCGGTTCGTAGTAAGCGGGAAACTTCTGTCTCTGGAGGTACGAGATAGCAAATCAGATGTTAGTATTGTGTGATCTAGTGTCTGCAGGTGGAGGGAGTGAGATACGTGGTGTGTTATTTCTAGTCGGGACGCCTAGCTGAATAGTCACGCCTGATATCAGCGTGACCGTCACCTTCGGTTACAGATTAGTGATTTTTCTGGGCGGTCCATGGGTTGTTCAAAGGCTATGTAGAGAAAGAACGCCAAGGTTCTAGGTTTTTCTTTCAAATTAATCATGAAAACGCAAAGTTATAGATTCAAGAGGCTAGTTTTCATCAGTTCACATAGTTTTGTATATCATTGAAATAAAATCTCTTGTGTTAACCAATGTTAAAAGTTATACTGGAATGTACAGCTATGTCTATAACGTATATAGAGCTATATGTGAGTATGTCTGTTAAGCTATGGTTGAGTAATGTCTGTACAGTTAAGTATATTGAATGTGTGTAGGTACGCAGCTGTGTGAGTAAGGCATGTGCCGCTGTTTATGTTTTGTCTCCGTATAGCTACGTGTCGGTGGAGTTACGCATTGGTAAGATATGTGTCAGTAAGTTCCCTACATCTATGTGTCAGTAAGGTCCCTACAACTATGTGTCAGTAAGGTCCCTACAGCTGTGTCAGTAAGGTCCTTACAGCTATGTGTCAGTAAGGTCCCTACAGCTATGTCAGTAAGGTCCCTACAGCTATGTGTCAGTAAGGTCCCTACAGCTGTGTGTCAGTAAGGTCCCAACAGCTATGTGTCAGTAAGATCCCTACAGCTATGTGTCAGTAAGGTCCCTACAGCTATGTGTCAGTAAGGTTCCTACAGCGATGTGTCAGTAAGGTCCCTACAGCTATGTGTCAGTAAGGTCCCTACAGCTGTGTGTCAGTAAGGTCCCTGCAGCTGTGTCAGTGACGTCCCTACATCTATGTGCCAGTAAGGTCCCTACATCTATGTGTCAGTAAGGTCCCTACAACTGTGTGTCAGTAAGGTCCCTACAGCTATGTGTCAGTGAGGTACCTACAGATATGTGTTAATAGGGTCCCTACATCTATGTGTCAGTAAGGTCCCTACAGCTATGTGTCAGTAAGGTCCCTACAGCTATGTGTCAGTAAGGTTCCTACAGCTATGTGCCAGTAAGGTCCCTACAGCTGTGTCAGTAAGGTCCCTACAGCTGTGTCAGTAAGGTCCTTACAGCTATGTGTCAGTAAGGTCCCTACGGCTATGTGTCAGTAAGGTCCCTACAGCTGTGTGTCAGTAAGGTCCCTACAGCTGTGTCAGTAAGGTCCTTACAGCTATGTGTCAGTAAGGTCCCTACAGCTATGTGTCAGTAAGGTCCCTACAGCTATGTGTCAGTAAGGTCCCTACAGCTGTGTCAGTGAGGTCCTTACAGCTGTGTGTCAGTAAGGTCCCTACAGCTATGTGTCAGTAATGTCCCTACAGCTATCTGTCAGTAAGGTCCCTACAGCTATGTGTCAGTAAGGTCCCTACAGCTATGTGTCAGTAAAGTCCCTACAGCTATGTGTCAGTAAGGTCCCTACAGCTGTGTCAGTAAGGTCCTTACAGCTATGTGTCAGTAAGGTCCCTACAGCTATGTGTCAATAAGGTCCTTACAGCTATGTGTCAGTAAGGTCCCTACAGCTGTGTGTCAGTAAGGTCCCTACAGCTGTGTCAGTGACGTCCCTACAGCTATGTGTCAGTAAGGTTCCTACAGTTATGTGTCAGTAAGGTCCCTACAGCTATGTGTCAGTAAGGTCCCTACAGCTGTGTGTCAGTAAGGTCGCTACAGCTGTGTCAGTAAGGTCCATCAGCTATGTGTCAGTAAGGTCCCTACAGCTATGTGTCAGTAAGGTCCCTACAGCTATGTGTCAGTAAGGTAGCTACAGCTATGTGTCAGTAAGGTCCCTACAGCTGTGTCAGTAAGGTCCCTACAGCTATGTGTCAGTAAGGTCCCTACAGCTATGTGTCAGTAAGGTCCCTACAGCTATGTGTCAGTAAGGTCCCTACAGCTATGTGTCAGTAAGGTCCCTACAGCTGTGTCAGTAAGATCACCACAGCTGTGTCAGTAAGGTCCTTACAGCTATGTGTCAGTAAGGTCCCTACCGCTATGTGTCAGTAAGGTCCCTACAGCTGTGTGTCAGTAAGGTCCGTACAGCTATGTGTCAGTAAGGTCCCTACAGCTGTGTCAGTAAGGTCCCTACAGCTGTGTGTCAGTAAGGTCCCTACAGCTATGTGTCAGTAAGGTCCCTACAGCTATGTGTCAGTAATGTCCCTACAGCTATGTGTCAGTAAGGTCCCTACAGCTATGTGTCAGTAAGGTCCCTACAGCTATGTGTCAGTAAGGTCCCTACAGCTGTGTCAGTGAGGTCCTTACAGCTGTGTGTCAGTAAGGTCCCTACAGCTATGTGTCAGTAAGGTTCCTACAGCTATGTGTCAGTAAGGTTCCTACAGCTATGTGTCAGTAAGGTCCCTACAGCTATGTGTCAGTAAGGTCCCTACAGCTGTGTGTCAGTAAGGTCCCTACAGCTGTGTCAGTGACGTCCCTACATCTATGTGCCAGTAAGGTCCCTACATCTATGTGTCAGTAATGTCCTTACAACTATGTGTCAGTAAGGTCCCTACAGCTGTGTGTCAGTAAGGTCCCTACATCTATGTGTCAGTAAGGTCCCTACAGCTATGTGTCAGTAAGGTCCCTACAGCTATGTCAGTGAGGTACCTACAGCTATGTGTTAGTAGGGTGCCTACATATATGTGTCAGTAAGGTCCCTACAGCTATGTGTCAGTAAGTTCCCTACAGCTATGTGTCAGTAAGGTCCCCACAGCTGTGTCAGTAAGGTCCTTACAGCTATGTGTCAGTAAGGTCCCTACAGCTATGTGTCAGTAAGGTCCCTACAGCTATGTGTCAGTAAGGTCCCTACAGCTGTGCGTCAGTAAGGTCCCTACAGCTGTGTCAGTAAGGTCCTTACAGCTATGTGTCAGTAAGGTTCCTACAGCTATGTGTCAGTAAGGTCCCTACAGCTATGTGTCAGTAAGGTCCCTACGGCTATGTGTCAGTAAGGTCCCAACAGCTATGTGTCAGTAAGGTTCCTACAGCTATGTGTCAGTAAGGTCCCTACAGCTATGTGTCAGTAAGGTCCCTACAGCTATGTGTCAGTAAGGTCCCTACAGCTATGTGTCAGTAAGGTCCCTACAGCTTTGTGTCAGTAAGGTCCCTACAGCTATGTGTCAGTAAGGTCCCTACAGCTATGTTTCAGTAAGGTCCCTACAGCTGTGTGTCAGTAAGGTCCCTACAACTGTGTCAGTGACGTCCCTACATCTATGTGCCAGTAAGGTCCCTACCTCTATGTGTCAGTAAGGTCCCTACAACTGTGTGTCAGTAAGGTCCCTACAGCTATGTCTCAGTGAGGTACCTACAGCTAAGTGTTAGTAGGGTCCCTACAGCTACGTGTCAGTAAGGTCCCTACAGCTATGTGTCAGTAAGGTTCCTACAGCTATGTGTCAGTAAGGTCCCTACAGCTGTGTCAGTAAGGTCCTTACAGCTGTGTGTCAGTAAGGTCCCTACAGCTGTGTCAGTAAGGTCCTTACAGCTATGTGTCAGTAAGGTCCCTACAGCTATGTGTCAGTAAGGTCCCTACAGCTATGTGTCAGTAAGGTCCCTACAGCTGTGTCAGTGAGGTCCTTACAGCTGTGTGTCAGTAAGGTCCCTACAGCTGTGTCAGTGAGATCCTTACAGCTATGTGCCAGTAAGGTCACTGCAACTGTGTGTCAGTAAGGTCACTACAACTATGTGTCAGTAAAGGTCCCTACAGCTATGTGTCAGTAAGGTCCCTACAGATGTGCCAGTGAGATCCTTACAGCTGTGTGCCAGTAAGGTCACTACAGCTATGTGTCAGTAAGGTCACTACAACTATGTGTCAGTAAGGTCCCTACAGCTATGTCAGTGAGGTCCTTACAGCTGTGTCAGTGAGGTCCTTACAGCTGTGTGTCAGTGAGGTCCTTACAGCTGTATCAGTGAGGTCCTTACAGCTGTGTCAGTGAGGTCCTTACAGCTGTGTCAGTGAGGTCCTTACAGCTATGTGCCAGTAAGGTCACTACAACTATGTGTCAGTAAGGTCCCTACAGCTACGTGTCAGTAAGGTCCCTACAATTATGTGCCAGTAAGGGCACTACAACTATGTGTCAGTAAGGTCCCTACAGCTGTGTCAGTGAGGTCCTTACAGCTGTGTGTCGATAAAGTCCCTACAGCTGTGTCAGTGAGATCCTTGCAGCTATGTGCCAGTAAGGTCACTACAATTATGTGCCAGTAAGGTCACTACAACTATGTGTCAGTAAGGTCCCTACAACTATGTGCAAGTAAGGTCACTACAACTATGTGTCAGTAAGGTCTCTACAGCTGTGTCAGTGAGGTCCTTACAGCTATGTGCCAGTAAGGTCACTACAATTATGTGCCAGTAAGGTCACTACAACTGTGTGTCAGTAAGGTCCCTACAACTTTGTGCAAGTAAGGTCACTACAAATATGTGCAGCATGGTTGTAACCTACAATCGCAGAATGGTTGTAACCTACAATCGCAGAATAGTTGTAACCTACAATCGCAGCATGGTTGTAACCTGCAATCGCAGCATGGTTGTAACCTACAATCGCAACATGTTTATGACCTACAATCGCAGCATGGTTGTAACCTACAATCGCAGCATGATTGTAACCTACAATCGCAGCATGGTTCTAACCTACAATCGCAGCATGGTGGTAATCTACAATCGCAGCATGGCAGTATGGTTGTAACCTACAATGGCAGGATTTTTGTAACCTACAATGGCGGCATGTTTGTGACCTACAATGGCAGCATGGTTGTAACCTACAATGGCAGAATGGTTGTAACCTACAATGGCAGCATGGTTGTAACTCACAATTGCAGCATGGTTATAACCTACAATCGCAGCATGGCAGTATGGTTGTAACCTACAATGGCAGCATGTTTGTAACCTACAATGGCGGCATGGTTGTGACCTACAATGGCAGCATGGTTGTAACCTACAATGGCAGAATGGTTGTAACCTACAATGGCAGCATGGTTGTAACTCACAATCGCAACATGGTTATAACCTACAATCGCAGCATGGTTGTAACCTACAATCGCAGCATGATTGTAACCTAAAATCGCAGCATGGTTGTAACCTACAATCGCAGCATGGCAGCATTGTTGTAACCTACGATGGAGGCATGGCTGTAACTTACTATGGCGGCATGGTTGTAACCTACAATGGCAGCATGGTTGTAACATACAATGGCAGCATGGTTGTAACCTACAATGGCAGCTTGGTTGTAACCTACAATGGCAGCATGGTTGTAACCTACAATGGCAGCATGGTTGTAACCTACAATCGCAGCATGATTGTAACCAATAATCACGGCATGGTAGTAACCTACAATCGCAGTGTGATTATAACTAGTCCAATACATGGGTGACGGAGAGCCTCTCCTGTATTCCAATGGGCTGGATTGAATTGAATTGGAGCGAGCTTGCATGTTCCAAAATGCCCCCCGCCGGCTATAACAGTACGGTAAAGAAAGTTCCACGGAAACAACGAAGTTTCACATTTTTGCAGGTCAATAAATCCGTCGGAAGATGGTGTCTACTTATTTATATTACCGGTATAATACCAGTAATTTATATTACCGGTATACAGCATTCTGAGCGGTCACGGGATGTACATGAAAGCACGTGTAGATTCCAAAAATTACGAAAAAGCGAGCACAAAACTTTCCACCTATTGTACCAGATTTGCATAATTTGGAAAGACCCCGCGTCTCAAAGTATCACGTGATCCCTAACACGTGTCCTTGTGTATTTACGTTACTTGGTACGCTCATAATCAGCTTGTGTCACTTACGTCGCTATTCTCCTCGTTCTCCAAAAGCAAGAAGAGTAAGGACGTAAGTGACACAAGCTGCTAATGGTTGTAGTTACTTGACTGCTTGTTAACTTGTTAACGCCGATCTGAAAATATCCATGTGCCCAAGGTTTAACCGTATCTGCCCTGGGTGATTTTGGGACCTGTCCTGACCTATCCGAAATGCTCTCCCCCTGTTTCCTGTTTTTTTTTAAAGGAATTTTGACGAAAAATGACCACTTTTCTGGCACCGCACATGGTCGCCATTTTGAATTTACCCATGATCCTCTGCCCAGGGGATATATAGGCTCAAAATAACCCCAATATGATACACTACAAATTCACGGAGTGTCAGCCCTCAATTTTGTACCGTTCCGGTGAGAGTAGAAAGTTCAGTGGTGGTGGTGGTGGAGGCGGTAGGCTTAATCCGTGGTCGATAAATGCTTGGTATTTTTCCATTTTGTGGATCTAAGTTGCATGAATACAGAATCAGAATCAGTTTTATTGCCCTTTTTTGCCATACAGACTAAAGGCAGAATGAAAAAAAAGGAAGAAAGAAACAAAGACAGAGCGAAAATATATATGTGCATATATTTGAATACATTCAAACCGGTCGGAATCATGTCAAGATTTTATTGCTTCAAAATTGAAAACAGATTTAGAGGTCCGGAGCCCTGCCTCTGGAAAAATAATGGCAGTGCTATGTATATGCATGTGATACGGACCAGTAAAGACATCAACATATTAAAGGACGTATTTCAGTCACATCAAATTGAACTAGATTGTAACATACCATGATCATACCGTATCTCCTGTTTTAAGTGTTTACATATAGAAGTTACAGATATACGGTACGCTGCGTTTTAAGTGACATGATACTTTGATCTATTGAAGGGGTTAAGATTAATCAGGGATGAATCTTTAATTTTAGAGTGCATTCTTTACTCATTTAAATTCTAGATGCCACTCAAACTTTTAATGTCGAGCTATCAGTACGCAACAATGTTAGAGAATTGAATGGGATGAAAGCTTCTTCATTAAGCGTGTTAAACAAACACAGGTTTGTTCGATCCACTGATAAAGCCTGCATAACATGTGTCTTCCCCGAGGCTATAGATTCATCCATCTATCCATCCATCCATGTGGGAAGTTTCAAGTGAACGCTGATAACAGCATCTTTTGGATTATACTGACTAGTTAAAACGTGTTATCAAGCTTTAAATATCTTAACCTTCGTGACGTGAGCTCACTGAGTCAATAAGACAAGCGCATACGGTATCCATGTAGGAAATGAGAGCATTCCGGTCAGGTCTCTGGATTAACATGCCCTGTAGTTAGCATAGGCAGGCCTACAATAACTGTTTGTCAACTCTGCTGTCTCACGTCGTGTTAAATGAATTGGTGCCTGTGATAGTTCAAATCCAATGTGGCGTTTCGTAGAACTCTACGGGTAAGTTTTCGTTGTCAATTCGTCGTATTTGGCGTACAGTATAGGCGATAAGTTGTCAACTTTGATACACGTTCCGCTGGTGTAGTCTTTCGATTTTTTGTTGTGATGTATTACGCATTTCAGGTTAACCACTATATATGTACGTGTATGTACCAACAGGTTACACCGGTATATCTCAGTTTGTCGACAAGGGTTTAGCCGGCAAGGGCGTAGACAAGGGGGGAGACGGGAGGGGTTTCAGTCCCCCATATTTTGTCACTCAAAAAAAAACAAAAAAAACAGAATGAACAGTGAAGACAATGTTTATCTTATCAAGTAGCTTTTTCAGTTGACGCTTACTGGGGAAGTAAACTTATCATAGTTAGTGCCAATCTCGCTAAACTCAGATATATATATATTATTTCTCTGATATACGGTATCATCTTCGTTTATATAGATTGCGCCAGTGCGTACCTAAATAGGCCTAGAATAAGATTTCAATCGATCGCTAGCTGAACAAAGCAATAGATTGACGATTTCGTGCTCAACTCTCGTACAACCGTCTCCGATAATGGTTCATACTCCATGTAAGAATCACCAGACAATGCATACAATAGCCAAGTCTGGGGACAACAATGTGTCTAGACTTGAGCCTTTTCAGCTGCACAGACTCAGACAATAGCTCCCTACATGAAGTATCTACCCCGATAATAGAACAGTGTGCTCTAATAAAATGAAATAATATACTGCACGCCTATTTGGATGAAAGAAACTTGAACAAGTCGGTTTAGCAAAATTTTCCTCCAAACTTGTTTGTATTTCCATTGTATTTAATTATTCGCAAACAAGAGATATACGAACTCTCAACTCTCAAATAATCTTCACAAATAAACCCAGTTACGGTCATTAAAAATAAAAATCTAGCCTTATACTTTGACCCATTATTAAATTGGAAATCTCATGTCGAGAAAATGTGTAACAAAGTATCGTCACGACTAGGAGTGTTACAGAGAATCAGACGTTATGTGAGTGATGAAACGGCTAAGAAAATATTTCAAACTACTATCCAGCCTGTAATTGATTACGTTGATGTCGTTTGGGACAATGGTACCAAATGTAATGTAACCAGGGTAAAACAATTAATTTGTAGAGCTGGTAGAATCATATTGCAAGTTAAACCCAGAACGCCGAGTGAACATGTTTTAAGCACTTTAAATTGGAGTTACCCTACCAACAGAATTAATTACCACAAAGCTTACATGATGTATAAATGTTTAAATGGATTAGTACCACAATATCTCACAAATAGGTATACTTATGTGAATGAAGTTCACAGATGGAACAAGAGGGAGAGATAATGTAGTTTTACCTCGTTCCAATACGACATTTTTAGATAAATCTTTTAAATATTCTGCTGCCAGGATCTGGAATGTTTTACCATTAGATGTCCGCCATGCCACAACTTATGACAAATTCAAACGTTTTTATCGGAGGCAGTTGCTTAATCCATGATGAAATAGATCGATTTTAAGATGAATACGGCTAAGAAAATATTTCAAAATATTCCAGATCTTAGCAGTGTACTTTTAGTTTAGTTTTAGTCTGTTTTTTGCCTTTGTCTTTTTTAGTTCGATTCATGTAAAGGTTAGTTTTAGTCTGGTTTTTTTGCCTTTGTCTTTTTAGCTCGATTCATGTAAATTCTATTTTGATTGTTAATTTATTATTGTTAATTAGTCATGTATCTGTGTGTGATAGAGGGCTCCTTGGGAGAGCAGCCGTTAAGGTTGAAAGGACCACCCTCTATAAATAAGTTGAATAAATAAATAAAAAAATAAATTCATACGGTTAAAGAGGTAGGAGATCAACTCGATAATCGATTAAGCCACGTGTCATTCATCTTCGTCGTGTAAATGACGGAAAGTTAGTGTAGCATTTAACTTGAAATGTGAAGATGCGTGTCAGTGCACCTCTCGCTACTATCGGGATAAAATAGTATTGTTTAAGGATTAACTTGAATTATAGTGTAAACATGAGATTGAATGATCATTTCAGCTTGTATCAGTGTATTTGGGCCATTTTCGTGAAAACGTACAAATAACGGTAAAGACAAATCTAAAATTTAATTTGTGCAGTTTGGCTACCAAAATGGAAATTATTCAAGACATTGTAGGCCATAAAGACTGTTTTCCTGTCAACCAAGCTAGAGTCACTGTACTTAACCCCTAAAAATGGCTAGAAAAGTTTACCCATTCTAGCCCATGTTATTATCAGGTGATGGTGAAGACATAACGGAAAAGACATATTTGTAACGGTAAAGATATTGAATTCAGGACCATTTTCTTTTAACTAACCAGTTAGTTTTATTTTCTTAATAGTCGAGCTGCCTTTTGCTAAACATTCTTTTGCTGTTTTTCAAGTTCCAAGAAATCAATAACTGTGTTAGTTGGTAAAGATTTATTTTGTCCTTACCGTTATATTCCTGTCTTTACCGTTATGGCATTTTATAACGGTAAAGACAGATTATGTCAGCATGAGGCAGGCTGAACTGGATTAGTGTGTCTTTCATTGTACTTTGTTTGATAACAATCATAAATAACGTAACTGACATGCCTCACTAACGGTAAAGACAGACAATAAGTGCGACGCAGACTTTTTTTCTAATGTGTAGAAAATATGTGCTCTGTTAATGGCTGCCCACACCCTGGTACTTTTACCAATGACAGTGGTGCCCTCTATATGACATTTCTTGTGCTAAATTTCTCAAAAAACTTTCCTGATAACGGTAAAGACAGTTGAATAAATCCAATGTTTTCACAAGATATGTGAAATGATCAGGACTTTATATTGTCACATTTTTTTACATAATAGTATCCAACAGAAAGATTCTTTTTATTAAATAGTGTGTTGTTTAAAAATTATTAACCTTCAAACTGCATTTGCAACGATAACGGTAAAGACGAATTCATTTCCAGATTTGAAAATTTAATCCTTTAAAGCAGTTATCCAAAATAGACATTTTAGACATTTGCGTCTATCATCGGCGATGTTCACTGTTGCCCGTTAGACGTATTCTCGGCTGCTCTTGTCCAATCAGAAGCCACTATTAGGTGTGTCAATCTTCGTCCACGGTCGCTCTTGTTCGTCTGTCCTGAGGGCAGGGCACTACAGGATACTGTAACAGCAACATGCCCTTGATCAGCTATTTGAGCATTTTGACCGCATTTTTCAGGGTCTCTGTGGGTGGTAGTCCCATATCGTCTTCCAAGTGAGGCTGGGTCTTCATGATACACCTATGCGCATTTCAAGCGGCAACAGGCAATACTGTTCATCGATAGCCATGGCTGTGTTGTTCTGATGGTGGGGGAGCATTTGGATGTAGGCCTGTTGTAATTTATCCTGTCCGGTGTCCTCGATCGCCTCAGCAGGAGTATTAAATTTAATAGTCTCCTCCACAATAAATAAGAGCCTAATAGGTGGTTTCAGCCTCATTCGGGCTTCTCCGGGATGTAGCACGAGTATCGGCCCTCCATCATGGCTACCAGGCCTTCCATCTCTCTGTGCCTTCTGTCGTCGGCAGCACCGGTAAACGGCGTTGACGAACATACGAATCCCTTGGGGTACGCACCACAGTTTCGCAGGAATGAGCCCTAACTAATGTCATAATAAAGAAGACCGTTTTTAGCCACATGGTTATTCTTCCTACGTTTTTAGTTGCTGATATCTTAGTACCATCCTTTTGGGTATTGTCTTTCAAACGGACATACGCGAATCGATGGATGGGTTCAGTGCCGGGGTCAGTGAGTAAGTTTTCAATGCCCTCATTTATGCCCCTTTGGTGAGCATCGAAATCAACGGCAAGAATTTTTTTTACAAAAACCGGCCTACTCGTCATGTAAGGTAAACACAATACGTGACTTCGTGTAGGGAACCTTGTTAAACCTGAAAAAGCTACCTGACAAGCTGTATTGCACACGGTGTTCCCCGTTTGAAGATCCTTACACGACGAACTGCCCCAAAAAGCTTGTAGATCAGTGTCCTGGGGGGTGGGGGGTTCGCCGGTTTAAATAGGCCGTCGACGTTGAAGGCGAGACAGTGTATTTCAGCGAAATCGCTCTTACAGATTTCCCTGGCCAGCGTCATAACGTCATGACGTCAGAATAGAAAATTTCTCACAGTCGCGCTCGTAACATCCATGACGTCGAGCCATCGGCATGATCTCCATAGAGACGCCCTCGTTTTGTTCTGTATTATTCTAGGGGTTTGTTGCTATAAGATAATGTTTAGACTGGCCGCCCATTCACCAAGCCTCGATCCGTTTTCCGCTTTTTACAAACAGTTCCAAATCTAATCTCACCCACAGGCAACAAAAATGTAATGAGCTGTTACATTATTATGCGCGCGCAGTGTATTACGCGAAACATGTCGCATAATTTAGTTTCTAACTGTGCAGTTATGTCAACCATGCCATTATACATTTCAATTATGTCATGAATAACATCAGTACGGTATTATATCAAGACAAACGCAAACGAACTCTTTTTGAGCAGTTTTACAAAATTTACAAAGCTGTGACGCGGCTTAGCAACACAATGGCGGACTTTTCATTGAAAAAATGACGTGGATGGGAGGGGTAGGTATCTATGACTACAACCAGAAAATAGAACCGGTACGTTCTTTCATTCATGCATTATTCATCACGCGCTGGTGATCCATGCCAATCAAAACGCCAAACCAATGGAATATCATCGAATCATACGAACTGTTCCTTCCGTTCTACATTTTTATTACGGTGGGGCAGAGATCATTCCTGCAGCCGTTTAGACGAAAGGTATATGCAATCGAAGCCAGGAGATTGCTGGCCGCCGTCCAAAAAAGTTGACCCGGTGAGTGTGAAAAATAACTTGTTTCTCCATTACTGAAGCAAAATATCTAGATGTTTCATAGACAAGACAATATAATCTACGATCGGACAGGGATAACTTATTCGGATACGATGGAAAAATATGTTTTTTGCAGTCGTAATTTCACCACTCATTCCGACAATCATTGCGAAAATAACCAAAACATTTTGAACTGAATTCAGACTCATTCGTCCCAAGACGAAATGTAATTAGGCAGCGATCGCTGGTGAGGTTAACAGTCAAATATCGATCGCTGTCTGTTTGCGGTTTTGAGATACTCATGCACAAAATTAACTGGCCCCTTTGCATGGTGTTGGGGACTGAAAACCACCGACTGTCTTCCCGCGTCGGTTTAAATTTCGAATTCGGGTCTCACGTGCATTCAATCTCAGTAAACTCAGATATAATATCACGAAATATTATATTTGATTTCAGCCCTATATAAATCCCGTGCGAGTTTGAAACTACTATTGTTAGCCAATCAGATGGATAGTTTGTTGAAACTATTTCAAAATCACGCCCACAGTAATTACACAGGGTAGCTCGTGGTCAAATATATAAACGTTATACTGAAACTGTTTCCAAATATGGCATCATTTCCAGACAGGGTCCGTAAACATCAAAGAGTTTACTCCCGCCGGAAAGTCTGACTTTGTTAGGGGTACAAAATATCAAAAGATTGTGCCGTGCGAAGATGTTAATCTCCGTAACGTCAATCCTTGTCAGAGAGAAAAGGTTGAAATGGTCGTGATTGGCTTATAATGGGATCTCGTAGAATATCGGCGAACATTTCGCACTAAGTTTTCATAGCGTTATGTCTAGGTGGTATTACCATCTTGGTTTACCTAGATTGGCGTGGATCATGATCTTTACCGCGACTTTACTTGCGCTTCAACACGGGTCCTCACACATTTCCATTGCAAATGCACTCCTTTCAGACAGTGGACAGAGTATGAATATTGCTAAACGATAATAACTGCAATATACTTTAATTCTGAGTTAAGACCCTAGAAATTCCAGCTTTATCATAGAAATAAAAGATTTGCGTAAAACGACGCAAGCGATATTACAACAACAACAACGTTTACATTTCAGTTCTGCGTCCAGCCCGCAATATATGCAGTCAGAATGCTGACAGTGAGGTCTAAGTTTTCAGCACAAAATTTATTAGCTTGACTGCTCACAGATTTATCACCATTTTAGTCAGAGAATAATTGGCCGATTTATCTCCTAGAGAAATGTATCAGAAATGACATACCGGTAATAACTACTCTGAGGATCAAATCCTGGGGAGGAATATCTGGAAGATGATATCGTCCAGATGATGATATCGTCCAGATGATGATATCGTCCAGATGATTATATCGTCCAGATGATGATATCGTCCAGATATTCTGTCCCAGGATTGATACTTAAAGGACAGAATGTCCAGTATATTCAATATTTTAGAGAGCTGGTAATAATTACGTTTCAAGTTAGAAACGAATTGCCAATTTTTGTTACATCATAAACAAATAATGTTCAATGTCATTCAAAGTTCAAACACCAGTCATGGCTGTTCGAAGCACCATTGACCTCTGTCGCCAATTTTTCGAACGGGATAGAACAATTATGTATCATTGCAGTTTTACGATGGAACTTGCCTAGCTCCATCTACATTTTATCAAGCTAATTTCTTCGTTCCCACTGTTCGAAGTTTGAACGTAGAAATTGGCTTGATAAAATGAAGATGGCCTAATCCAGACAAAAGTAGCCTATTTCCTCACACCAGAGAGCAATATGACCTCCCCATGTTGGTAGTATTCACAAACGACATTGCATGCATATTTGGACTTCAAATGCAATTTATATGTTATTTGTTTTATCAAGCTGTTTTAACTGCCGGTCAGACCCCAATGAAGTACTGGACAAGAAGCCAAGTTTATGATTTTAGTTGTGTTTGCCACCCCAAGCAACAGCTCCGTTGGACTCTCGGAGATTTAATTGTGGTGTCGTTATATGCTTTTCCCAAGCCATGTTAAGAATTTAAGGACCTCAGTTCCTCGGACAGTTTGTCGTGAGATGCGACTAACTGGGGCACCCGTGGTGTTCTTGGGTGTGAAAAGGAATAGGAACCCACCCGTGGAGTTCCGAGTGAAAAGGAAATAGGACCCAAATGTAGCCTGAAAGTTTGTTGAAAGCGACATTAAGCCATACTCACTCAGTCACTCACTCATAAGAAAAATAGGTGGTGAGCATGACTGTGTTCTTGTGAAAGGTCTGGGACTTGGGACTTTTTTGTCGGTTTTGAAAACTGGACCCAAATAGGCCAGGGAGCACATTTTGATCAGTCCCAACTCTTGTTTTATACGACTGGAGATCACGATGTTTTCGAGGCTGATATCTCCGTATGTAAAATTCAAGACAAACATTGGCAGGTTTTAGATAAAAAAAGGGTGCGTTTTGCGTATACAAGCGTCACACATTCTTCCAAGGCCAATGAAAGGACTGGTTTGCCCAATGTCAGGATAATGTGACTGGGTGATCGCGATATGTCTAAAAAATTATTTAAAGCCACGTTAAAATCCTACCCACTCAACATGCTCAAGTCAAGGCTAACTAAGAAACGTTGGCCTCCTTGCTTTGGCCATGGTTGTCTAGGTTAAGTCTTGTTATGAAGAGAAGCCTGGCGTCGACCACTTGAAATTCTCAATTTTATTAGATTTTCTTAGTAATGCTTCAGAAAACTATCAAGGCATTTTGAAGAAATTGTCATTTTAAATTATCAGCACATGCCCTATTTCTATGAAAATTCCATGGTAGAATATAGGGTTTAATACGGTAGATCAAGCAAAATCATTATAAAAAAAATACGTCTGTTACCCCTATAATCTTATCATTGATTTCGAATGTTAGGGGTCTACGCAGCCTTTTGTCAAAATATAATAAACATGACATTTTATAATACGAATTGTCCGGAATCTGATTAAAAGTATGCTACTTTGTTTTCCAGATTATCCCTGATGTTGATTTGACACATTCAGTCGATTCACGGTGTTCACTCGAATCGCGGTGAGAGAGATGAAGATCGTTATTCGGAGGCAGATCACGACCTTATTGCTGTTCTCCGCCATTTTCACGTTCCTTTACCTCTTTGTATTGAGCGGAGACGGTACGTGTACATTTTCCGTTTTTAAGTTATTTATAGTACAGTGAAACGTGTGTAAACCGATCATGCCTGGGACCAACTTATATTGTCAGTTTTGACAGGATTCTGGTTTATCAAGGTTCAAAATACCTTAATTTAAGTATTGAGACCCAAGATAATGTCGGTAATTAGAGTTTGGCCGGCTTATTACCCAGGTGTCGGTGTTCTCAGGTTTTACTGTAGTTTGTCTGGTCATCGTAAATCGTTAGATCTAGATACAGATCAGGTAAAGTCAGGTATTGACGCGTGAATTTTTTATGCTTGTCTAGCCTGTGATGTACGGTGGTCAATAGATGCCTGACCTCCGACGTTCACAGAAACTTTCTAATTGCCTGCATGTTCTTCCAATGTTCCCCACCAGCCAATGAAAACACGAGAATATTTCTTTGAAAATTTGAATTGACCAATCATGATGCACTAGAGTTTCTATACAGTCCTAGCTAAGTTTCATAGCTGAGACGTTGGTAGTATAGAAAAAGTAGCTTTCAATCACATTGGCCTCTTTGGGCCTTAGGTCATGACGGCTATTGTCCCGGCTATATAGTGGCGAAATTAATGAGACGGCATAATCATTAATGATATAATCCGAAGTAAATGTGTTTCCAAAAACCCTCAATTTTGTTTGATAACTGGAATGTGTGGTAAATTAAGAGTATATAAATAATAAAAAGGAGACCTGATGGATTCTATTCTAATGCAGGAAACCACGTCACGTACTTTAAATCCCATATTGTTCCGGTTGTGCCCAGCTCTTCTCTTCATCTTTATATGTGTTAGAACTCATTTTGCCATAATTCGTATGTTTTTCCAACTAAATTGCCAATTTTTTTATCAAAGTATATATGATTTTTTTTTTCAATCAATTGTTTCTCTAGAGCAGCGAATCTCCAATAGAAGGAGAAGAATATTAGCACTGAAAAGAACGCAGGTGACAAAACCTGGATTCCTTGCATTCGGAACAATTCTGGTTCCAATTAAAAGCATCCGTATACCAGCTTCGGGTTTTTTCCCCGAGCGTGTACCCGAATTCTGTTGTCTATTTGTAGATCATATAAACGCAGACCAGTATGGCAAGTATTCCAAGATTATGAGCCGAATCAAGAGAGCAGACGACCCTCAGATAAGCCTCGTTTTCGATGTTCCTCCTCTGGCTCCGGATATGGTCAACAAAGCCATTCTGTTGTCGTACATGCGCGCTGGGACCACCTTTCTGGGATCCATGTTCGAGAAGAACGACGACATATTCTACGTGTTTGAACCGGAATGGGGTTTAATATTTGGAAGTTTGAATGAATATGAACCCCTGAGATACATCGACGGCAGCAAGCGGTGAGAACGGGCCTCGGTTTCACTTAGTTAAAAATACCTATTCACCAAATTTCTTCCTTGGATATCAATTGGTAAAACAAAGTTATTGGTAAAGAAAGATGAGGTTATCACAGTAGCACTGAGCTGATTAGGTGAACCACTCAAGAAGAATGAAAGGGTGATACACACCAAAAGAATAGCACTGAAACGTTTATTTTTGCGTTTTTAGCTGCCGCTTAAACTTACAACAATACGGTGAGCTAAAGTTATTCGACGTGCGCATTGCACCATGGGAAGGAAACATGGCCGATTTCCGAACTGTCCAACGATTTATCATAACCCGCTAATCGGCTTACTGATCACAGCTTTGTAAAATGGGCCATACGAAACCATTCTAGCCCCTACCACCCAAACTCCCACTGTCAGAGTAGGTCACCTAAACTGTCTGTATATCTGGCAATAGGAGCTATGCAATCGGATTCCACTAGAATGCAACCAACACAAAACTTTTAGGGCGACCACGTACACAATGTAAGTAGAACATGAAAAGGGAGTTCGAGCACATGGAAGCCATGGAAGCCTTCTTGTTCTACTAATGTATCAACGTAGCCTGGGGGATATGTCTGTTGTATGATATGTTGTTCAATGTCAGCTCTTATGTATGATGCCCCAGTACACTATAGTGAGAGAGCGCATTTTCAGCAGAAATATATTGATCTATATTTGTAAACGTTAAAAGGAACGTAAACTCTGGTGAACCGTGCATGGCCAGTTAAAGCTTTTCCCTCATAGAATCCAAATGGTGTATCAGATATTTTTTTACAATTTTTTCAAAGCAGTACTAAACGTTTTGACTTCGTTACACTGGAACAACATAGAGGCCTCCATGTTTGAAGAATCGTGACGTCAACGGACACTAGTTCTTCTGCCTCTGGAGGTAAAAACGCGTCAATTGGCAGAGGTGCAGTATTCGAGACCGTAGCTTACAAACATGAACGAGGATGATAGTGCGACGTGTCGGGATTACCTGGTACTTTGTGACAGCCAAATGCAGAGCAGCCCGGCATCGTAGAATATCTGCTAGAACCAGGCCGTATTCTGCATCAAAGCTAATCTATAACATTGCCTCTGTTAGTCGGGGAACGGAGGAGTGCATGAAAACGACGATATGCGGCCATGTTATCTCGACGCAGAGAATGTCCGATGACGTAGGAGATTATCGGCACTACTGAATTTCACGCTCTCCCATTGGATAAAAATCCTGCCCAAAATGAACATGGCGGCGCCCCCAAGAAATTCCAAATCACGGTATTTTCTATGTTTGCGTCTGTCTCATTCATTGGAAAAAAATTGAGAAAAAATATTTGTCACGATTTTTTCAATCTATCGGGACTCTTGTATAATTCCCGCGGTGTTTTACCGCAGAGTTTACGTTTCCTTTAATGAATTGACAATCAATGTCTGAAGAGAGCAAATTCAGCATCCAATCTTTAGATGCTAAAGTTCTGAAATGTTGAAAGAATTTTGTATTTGTTATTT
Organism: Hanleya hanleyi; assembly: GCA_036873755.1. Classification (NCBI taxonomy): domain Eukaryota; kingdom Metazoa; phylum Mollusca; class Polyplacophora; order Lepidopleurida; family Hanleyidae; genus Hanleya; species Hanleya hanleyi. The sequence goes on along the minus strand of JAVTVY010011251.1, from coordinate 30,541 downwards.
ACTTTATCCCAATTACATGTGTGATGTATGATATTCTATTTGTAGCGGCCCGTATTGGGTTAACGAGGGGGACGAAGTGATCCGGGAAACCATTCACAACTACCTTTACTGCAATATAACGGCCATCGACATACGAAGCCTGCGAGGGAGGTTTATGTTGGAGAGTCAGTCTACAAAACCTTTCTACAAATGCGTTCGGACGAAAGGAGCGAATTTTGGTGAATGTGCCAATGAAATGACTGAAGTTTGTAGAAGGAAACCAGTTCGGTTTCTGAAGACAGTTCGGCTAAGAATGGAGCTAATGAAAGATTTGTTGCGCAGAGACCCTTCTTTGAAAATAATACACATGATGCGCGATCCACGCGGAATCGCCATTTCTCGGATGGGCTGGGCTGAATATTACCTGGTAAAATCCACTTTCACTTTCGGCAGAGTCTGTGGAGAGATGCTGCGTGATATCGAAGCGGTTGAAGGCTTGAGCCCGGATTTGGCCGAGCGAGTTTTCCCTGTGCTTTACGAAGACGTAGCGGAAAATCCCGAGTCGATGACGAAGAAATTGTACGAGTTCCTGGGAATACCCGTCCCCGAGAAAGTGAGAAACTATGTATGGAATATCACACATGCTGCAAAAGATAATAGGGATGGGTTCTCAACGATACGAGCGAATTCTTCTCGAACTGCCTATTCTTGGCGATCGAAAATTAAGTGGACACTGTGTAGGGAAATTGATAGGTTGTGCAGCAGGGTTTATGATAAAATTGGTTATTTATCCGTGGAAAGCGAATCAGATTTGCGTAATTGGAACAAGCCCTTGCGGAAAGTAGACGCAAGTACTTACGCGGGGAAACGGCGGAGATCTTGATTGAAAAAAAATCCTCCGAATATACCCTATCGTCTTTCATTTGGTTTCATGAACAGCTTTTACAGTGTGATATAAGCAGATGAGGGGCATTGTTGTCATTGTTTGTGGATAGTGATTTCCTTCCCTCTCCGTCTACCAAAGGCTGCTTGGGGCAAAGTATCGTATATATGCCGCCATCTTGTTTATATAGAGGTAAACAAGATTGACGCATTTGTACGATACCTTGCCCCACGAAGCCCGTGTCATCTACGCACGTGCGACTGATTTCCGCTGCCAGCAAATCAAGCTGTGCTTCTTGTCATTTCACATCTGGAATAGCGATAAGAAACTCCAGTGGAAAACATCCGCATGATGTGACTGAATTGACTTGTCCTGCGGAAATCGGAAACACATCCGTGAGAATTTACAATGAGCGAGGTGCCCTATCCGGCACACTTTTCGCTAAAATACATCCACTCATTTCACAATCCAATGGTACATGTAGGCCTATATTTCCAGAGTTGTTCGAATATTGGGAAAATGATCGAGGAGAGTACCCCGGCAAATTTCGCATGTGCTGTTTCTTTGTGTTTCACTTATTCAGAAAATAAATTTTGATATCATTTCATAAAACTGCGTAGAGAAATGTTTATCAAAGACCTTCAAGGCAACAGTGAGAACTGACTACTGTAGTTTTCAAAGAATAGTTCGATTTCTTCCCAGTTATCGAGACATTGTTTCCGGTGATCAGTGTTGCAAGTCCTTTACTTATAACGGCTCGTGGTAGCGTTCCTGTATCGCTATGCATACAGGATGGCTGATTTGAATAACAGCCATCCACCAGGAAAATTTTCGTCTGGTCCCCAAGTTCCGAGAATGAATCCGGTCTACAATCTGCAATCGAGCTGAAACATTAGAATCTGTGCCCAAACGACTCGTAGTTTTCAATGGCTCGCAGTGTTGAATAATGTGAATGTGACGTCATCAGTAGTAGAGAACGCGCATGTAGGGTTGGCTTGGTTGCGCACTCGAGACTATAGGCATACATACATTACTTTGATAAAATACTAGCCAATATGGGCGAATACTGGCGTGTGGTAGTGAAAGCCTACTCCTCGTGTACAGTGGTTTGACCGTTATAGGCCCAGTGATAGGCGCATTTGCACTCGGGGACAGAAAGAACATTTTCGCTGTGGGTTGTGTGGGTGTCTGATTACAGGCGGGATCATCTGGGGATCCCTGATCAGTCGTGCTCTGCGTAGGGGTGAGCGACATTGGGATTTTAACAAATGAGACTCCTGGACACAGGAAATAATATATCAAAGTGTGGAGTTCTGAGGAAATGCTTTGCATTCTACGATACAACTGGTGTCACAGTGGTGTGTGCCTGAGTGAGTGAATGAGTGAGTGAGTGGATGAGTGAATGAGAGGGTTAAGCGTGAGTCATCATGTGGCGTCGTTTGTGATAAATTAGCGTCCGTCTGTACTGTATCCACCCACTGAGCGGGAACCATGCCGACACTCTCTCGCCACGATGACATGCTGACATATTCGTCTCATACACAGCACAGCCGTTCCGATTGAATTGGAGCATCCCTATACTATGATGGTCATGGGTCCGACGGGGTAAGGAAAGACGGCATGGGTACTCAAATACTTGGAGGAAGCTTCAATCTGCTATACTCGCATTGTCTAGTACTAGTGACAGCCCGCCTACGAGACTGCGGTTACTGATCGAATGTAAACTTCGTTCCAGGGATCAAGCGTATATCTTTGACCCCGAACAGACCAACTTGAGACTACTAGATGATCTGATGTGTGTGACGATCAAACAGACGGATCCAAGCTAGGAAGTCGTGAAATATGTGGGTTATCTGTCCTACCTACGACAGCCTGATGCTGTGTATCTCACATGAAAATAAGCGACAATGCAAAATGCGATTATTCAAACATGCGAAACTCTTGCTGTCTCGTTTTTTTTTTTTTTTTTATTCAACTTATTTATAGAGGGTGGTCCTTTCAACCTTAACGGCTGCTCTCCCAAGGAGCCCTCTATCACACACAGATACATGACTAATTAACAATAATAAATTAACAATCAAAATAGAATTTACATGAATCGAGCTAAAAAAGACAAAGGCAAATAAAAATCAAAAAAAATCGAGTATTCGAGTTACTAATATCCACTATGCGAGATGGCCGCATCAAGCTTCAATATTGGTACCTGACCTGTTTTTACATTCGGAAGTGCCGAGCGGAAATCTACGAAGGGGACCGATTGTACGCTCGGAAGACAACATGCAATTCCTATGAATCTTCAGATGTGACGTGCCGGAATCGCCTAGCACGCATAACTGTAAACCAAACCACTTCCCCCTAAATCGGACGCATGAACCGTCGATCGGCAAATTATACACTACAGTTCCCAAATTTACGTAGTTTGCTACGACCTGTGGAAATAAAAATATATAATATATGATATCGCTTCAACATTAAACGTGTCGCATGTTGAAGTTTATTTTCGAATCGAGTTAAAAACAAACGCTGTTATCGGTCGGTCCACTGCAGATGGAACTGACTATCGCAGGGGTGGCAAGTACTGTTGCGCCCTCTGGTGTCAATGGAAACAACCCAGGCATTCACATGAGGTTGAGTTCAAATGATTTTCACCGGGTTAAGAACTCTATCCGATGCCCCTTGGGGTTGGACTTGTCGAACGTCACCCCAAACAACATGACGAACGATGGTCTATGTGTTAACCTGGAAAAGACCAGGTATGTTTAGATGGCCCCAGAACAGGTGCAGTAGAAGTGCCAAAAATAAAATATTGCATATACAAGAAATTGTTCAGTTGGCATGAAGTACAATATTATATTGTATACCCAGAAAAGTCTCAAGGCACCGAGTCTCATCATTCTCGAATAACAGGGCCATGGAAGTAGTGCATTCGTGCAAAATCGCCAATTTTGAGGCGAATAGACCTCATATTTCTTTCTATAAACATATGAAGATAAACGATAACCAGAACCCGCTTGATACAGCATACTCATGTAAAGTTTCAAGGTCCTTTTCCATCTCAAAAAGGTCTTTCTTATGACGAGTTTTGTCATCTTGTGCAACCATCTTTTACAGAAATATTGCTTGATGCAAGTTTCACATGGCACGCAAGTTTCAGAGTAGAGCTAGTTGTATTTTGTGGTTAATCTGAGATATATTTGCGGGGACGGAAGGTAGTCACATGATCTATTCGGGAGTCGGATGACCTCGTGATATTCCAATATGGAATCCATTACAATACAAGCGTCTGGTCCGTCATTCAATATTCAGTCGTCGTCCATTGGAGAATCTCCGCGTCCATAATCCAAAGACCTATTCCATGTTCCATATAACAGCATTAGCGCCAAATTAAAAAAAGAATCATGATGGTATACATAAACATAGGCTAGTTTCATGTCATTCGAGGCATTCGCGACTGCTCGGCTTATTCCGTCGACGTCATAGAACCCCGACACTCGACACGGTCTCGGATAATGTAGGATATTAGTACCATGTTTCGCACTGCTAGGAATCCATATTGGCATCCATGTTGAAAGAACAGTATTACACCGAAACACCGAACAGCTCTTGTCAGCTGTATGACTTCCGTTACCATGGAGATCAGTTTGAGACGAAAATCCAGGAGAAAAACGTCAAATCAGAAGAGATCCTTTGAGGTAGAATCAAGGGAATATCCATTTCATTTGGATATATATCTTATCCCCTGATAAGGGAGAAATACAAGGAGGACTATATGAGCGGATACACATCCAAAAACATGTGGTGTGCCTCACGTGCGGCGAATCACGGCTTACAGCTGAGAGCTGTAAAATCCTTACACCATTAATGCGCGAGGTACTAGGAGTTCGACGGAATTGGCCGAGCGGTCGCGAATGAGGACCTCGCGCATAAATGAAGTAAGGAGTTTACAGATCTCAGCTGTAAACCGTGATCCGTGGACGTTAAACACAGCACATACTAAAGGATGTGTATCCGCCCACATAGCCCTCGTTGTATTTAGCCCTTATCAGGAGATAAAATATTTGTCTAAATGAATTGAATATGCCCTTGATTCTGCCTCCGAAAGATCTAGTCTAATTTGAGGGGTTTCTTCTGCATTTTCATCTCAAGCTGATCTCCATGGCAACGAAAGTCATACAACTGACATAAGCTGCTCGGAGTTTCGGTGTGATATTGTCCTTTCAATATTGGTGCCAATATGGGTTCCTACAAGTGCGGGTCGAGTCGCTCTAACGAACAAACAAGCAGCCAGAGGATGATAGGTCCCCCGCCAAAATGGCAGCAATATTTATAAGCGTTCTCGGTCTCAGGAGATATAGATGAGGGTGGCAACAGCTACTGCACAGGCGTGAGAAGCAGAAGGGTCTTTCCGCCTCCCCAGATTTTGAGATCAACTCCGGAAGGCTGACTGATGGTTGATTGCTGCTGTAATATATTTTCCTCACGGTGTAGCATGAAAATTATGTAACCCAAATGCAACCCCAAGCGACATCTCATGGCATATTATCTGCAAACTAAATTTGACCAGAATCTGAAGGCATCCTCAACCTATTGCCCGGAAACCAAATTTAGACTTTGCCACCTGGTGTCACCACTTGTAGGTGCAAGCAAGCAAAACGCAATCCCAAACGACATCTCATGGCATGGTATCGGCATATGAACTTTGAGAAGGATCTGAAGAGGGGTCCTCAAGTTATTGCTGGTATTGGATGCCCATCGGTCTTTGTTAATTGGGGTGGGTCACATATGAATACCAAATTTGAGAAGAATCTGATGAGCAGTTCCCAAATTATTGCTCGGAAACAAATTTTTCCACCAGGTGGCGCCACCTGTAGGCAGAAGCGGGCAAACTACAATCCCAAGGGACATGGTATCGTGGTGTCATGTTATATGCATACCAAGTTTGAGAAGAATCTGACTAGGGTCTTCAAGTTATTGCCTGGAAACCAAATTTAAATTTTGACACCAGGTGGCGCCACATCTACGCGCAAGTCAGAGAAATGCATTCTCAGGCGACATCTCATGTCAAGGTACATTCATACCAAATTTAAGAATAATCCGATGGGTGGTTCTCAAGCTATTACCCGGAAACAAATTTGTGATTTTGCCACCAGATGGCGGCACCTGTGAGTGCAAGTGAGCGAAAGGCAATCCCAAGCAACCTCTCCTGGCATGGTACATGCATGCCAAATTTGAGAAGAATCCGATGAGCGTTTCTCATGTTATTACCCAGAAAGGTAGGGTATTTCAAAGAAATTCGACCAAGGGTTTCTAAGATATATCACTTGCAGCGCGGAATAATGGAATGAACTCTAGTTTGAACAGACATCCACGGACATGCACTGAAGATTGGAACAAGACAAAGAAGCGCCACCTACAGGCAGATCTTTCTGAAACGCAATACCAACCGACGTCCTGTCGCAAAGAATGCAGATGCCAAATTTCGGAGGAACCCGATAAAGCATTTAGGAGTTATCGCTTGCGAAGTATTTTTGAGATCTGGCGTTAGCCAGAGGCTCTTTAGAATGCTGTAGGGAAATGGACAAAAGTGCAAACCGACTCACGGGAGAGCCTTACGCTGCATGAAAGTAGTTCCACAGAGATGAGTTTTGGGGATCCTTAGTGGTTGAAAGGTTTTTTGTGTCTATATTTAGTCTCTAATAATCACTTGGCATATATTTGATCCCTTATCTGCATTAAATATTACTCTGTTCATTGTTTTCCCACAAAATATGAGATTAATACGCTCTAAAGTATGGCAGACTGGTATCGTCACTTTACCAAAGCTTGGACTCTGCTGAGAAAATTATACAGTTTAGCTGGTTAGGTGTACATGTATATGTGAGAGATGCTCTACCATAGCAGCCAACCTGGCCACCATTGTCTCATTATCACCTTTGCAGGCAACTGTTTGCTTTTCTCACAAGAGCAAGCTGTAACATATCTTATAATCTTTTCCTATCTTGTACTCCACCAGTCTACCTGTGGGATATCCAGAAAGTGTAACACATGTCTTGTCTTATCCTAACTTGTGACATAACCATCATCAACCTTGATGTCCAGCCCTTCTCACTCATAACACTAAATCAATCTCTATTTACCTCTAGGTATAATCTCTCTTATTTACCCCTAGGTACATATATGTTCTGTACAAACTGACCTTAATCCCCTGTGGGTATTTAGGACTAGACTTCATTCCACTGGCCCCTTTTCCCATCGAATTCTCAACAGGTCAGTTTGCAGTTTCAACGCAACACAAACAATACCATGTTAAAGAAGGTATCATATTGCTTTCTTTGTGCTGGTTAAATTAACATGGTGGTCATGGTGTTCATCTGGAATCCCGAACTGACGTATTGGAGGAATTATGTATCAAGATAAAGAGCAAAATTCAGCTATTTTGGTTGAGTCAAGGTTGGATGAGCACCTACTGTAGTGTCTAATTGGACGGAAATTAATTGGGTAACACATGGTTAGCGTAACGTGTGCAACTTCCCTCATTATATGACTACCTTTCATTGTTCCCACAGATCAATTTCACATAAACTACGATAAAAGTAACTCCGAAAATGGAAGTCATTGTGATATAATATTCTATATTTCGGCTTCCATTTTCGGAGTTACTTTTATCCTAGGACTGCTTTTCTTTGGTATGTTCAACTTCATTATGTCAGTACCTTTGACGAAGGGCCGTTCGTGCCATAAATCCAAACGTTTAATAAATTTAAACGTTTAACTTGCACCAACCAATCAGATGTCATGAATTGACATTTGGAAGACCTTTCCTGTCCAAAAGCAAACGTTTGCTGTTGCAACGTCCAATACTTTAGACGTTTCCTGTCAAAAGGCAAACGTTTCCAGTAGTGATATTCGAGACTTTTAAACGTTTCCGGTTTAAGGGAAATCGTTACCGGTTGTGATCGTCCAGTCAGATTTTTTTATTGCTGCCACGTATGTTCAAACCTCAATATCAACACGTGTCCACTGGCAAAACGTTTCCGCTATGTAGTCTGTTTGAACCAATCAAAATAACCCTTGCAAATATTCGCGCATATTGTATTCCTCGTGCCCACCGTGCATCATGTCCTGCGCAAATTGTCCCGGTGTCAAAGATAATCTCCAAAACCTAATTTGTAAGAACGGTTTTCATTGGTTAAAATACACTACATACCGGAAACGTTTGCCAGTGGAGATTTGCACGTGTTGGTGTAGATGTTGGAATACACGCGGCCCAAATAAAAAATCTGATTGGACGATCACAACCGGAAACGTTATCCTTTCAACCAAAAACCTTTAAAAGACCGAATTTTTACTTTTGACAAGAATCGTCTGAAGTCGCGAATTTACAACTGGAAACGTTTGCTTTTTAACAGGAAAATGTCAGTTCATAACATCTGATTGGTTGGTTCAAGTTTAAACGTTTAAACTTTTTAAAGCTTTACAATTTTTAAACGTTTAAGAAGTTAAAACGTTTAAAGGATGCGTGTATGGCGCGAACGGCCCTTCATATACCTTGTCACAGGATGTAACTTTCGATTGCGTTTTAGCCACATACATTCGTGCCTGGTGCCACCTGTGCCTAACTTGAAATTGAATATATAATTTATTTCATTACAAACTTATCCCCCAATAACCCAGCTACCAGATCTCATTAAAGCCCATAGGCTCTAGTTGAACATACATCCACGGAGAAGCACAGAAGACTGGAACAAGAGGCAGTGGCGCCACCTTCAGGCGGATCTTGCTGAAACGCAATGCCCACCGACGTCTTGACGCAAAGAATGCAGATGCCAAATTTCAGAGGAATCCGGGGGAAAATAATAGCTTGTGTGTCTTTTTCTTTTGTCCGTTGACTTGTGTGGCCAGACACACAAGCTTTTTCTCTTTCCTACATAATGAAAAGATTATTTTTCATAGTACGATACCATTTTCAATATGCAATTTCTCTTAAGAAACGATTCTTCCTCTATAAGAAACGATGTTTTTTCTTTAAAAAAGTGTTTTCCTAATGTATTTTTTCATTAAAAATCCCATTTTGAAGAGGGGGTAATTGTGCAACATTGTAACGATTTCCCAACATTGCTTTATCGTTGTTGACGATCGTTTTGACGATTACTGTTGCACAATAAAAAAGAAAAGGACTCACAAGCTATCATCTGTTCGCACACTATAGCCTATATTATAGTACGAGACCGTGCCGAGTGCATTCGGGGGACATCTCCGAGAAGTTACGAATGCTGTTTCTGACGATGTCTGTGAAGAAAGAACCGCCGAGGTATATATCGTTGGCTGTTGATCAATATCACCCCGCGTACATTATAAATGACGCCAGTTTGACGAACGAGATGATAGCATGCCGCTATGGACCTTATTTTATTGATCTTACCGGAATACAGTAGCAAAACACGTACACTTGATGGATGAACCATCCGAACGGTTCATGGTATATAGCAGACAATTACGACCACCATATTGATTGGTTGATAAATATTATATAGATGCATGCATGCTGCTATTGCGTCATCCTTCAGAAGCTGGAATATACTGCATTATGTTTATCTTCAACATCCGCTATCCGACCTCTGTAGTCCATGAAAGCAAGCCCCAGCGAACAAAAGCCCCATACCATATTTCTTATTAAAAGAATTTACATTAATTAAACTAACATTTTCATTGTACATTTTGCCAAATACAAGTCCACATAAAAACACTGATGCCCATTTTGCCGTTTCTAATTGGTGAGTTATTAGTGTTTTAAAATCGCTTTCTACAATTTTTATAGGCCTGCTCAAATGGCGGACTTTCGCTGAAAAGTTCTCATGTGCATGCGAATTGGACAGGCATGCCTTGGGTGGGCGCTTTGGGTCGAGATGGACCATGCGTGGGTCAAATGGGCCATGTGAGACGTCATATTGAAGCGCTCGTGGTGGTTTGTAGTGGAAATGCCGTCAATCTGTGCATGCGTAGTTTAAGAATTATAGAAAAAGGGCATTTGCGGTGGGAGTTTTGGGGTAGGTGTGATCAAGTTTTTCCTTTTTCTGTTTCGCGCTGTAGAGTACTTTGGGAGGAGTCTCTGGGCCATTGGTTGAATTTCGGCGGAAAGTTATTATGCGCATGCGCATTGGACAGGCAGGTCTGGGGTTGGCGTTTTGGCGTCGAAATGGACCATCCGTGGACTATGAAATATTTGTATCTAATTGAACTCCACATTAAAAGAGTGATGGAAAACGATGCCGGCGCACTGACGAAGAAGTCATATGACCTCACAGGCAAATATACTGACAGCAAATGGACTGACTGCATGGTAATCTCTGTGATGATTTGTATCCCAGCCCCGCTTTTTTGCAGCTGTTCATGTGGATATCTTGAATCACATGATCACAGCATCGACTTGAATCGGTATTAGATACAAATATTTCAGAGCGATGATGCAATAGCCTCATCAAGTCAACTACGTGATCGCCAGATAGAAAAAAACCGCCCAAACGGGGGAGTACTTGTAGAATGCACAAGCATACTTGCCCGTGGAAAAAGTATCATTGAAGAAATAGCGGACTTCATTAGTCTATTCATTAATTAGATCAGTCACTGTAAAGGTAAAAAATGGCAGGAGTTCAATATTGATGAAAGATAAACTGCGTGAACGAAAAGAGCCCACCATCGCCCCAGCTACTCACCCTCGCTCCCGTCCCCAGCCAGAGAACCTGCAAGCATGAACAGTAGGAGTCATGGATGGACGGACGGAGAGCCTGTTTAATAGCAGAGATGACAGTTACCTGTTCGCCCCCTAGCGGTTGATCGTGGAACTAATGGTACCAGCATGTAGGTGTTTTGTCTTAGTATATGTGTACGAGGTTTAGTGGTTGTAAACCACTTGCAAGGGTGTCTACCAGCCCAGTTGAATATTCAGATGCCGCTTTCCTATTCGCCTCCTAGCGGTGGATAGCCAGCATGCTTACAAGTCACAAAACTACAATCACAATGATTTGCACAGAGGGCAAGCCCCGGGACGAAACGCCCACCAGAAGAATGGCAACAATAACGCTCAACCCGCGTCATTCAAGATGTCCACATGAACAGCTACAATAAAAGCGTGGCTGGGATACAGAACATCGCACGGATCACTTTTGGTTCTCTTCCATATCTATTGTGCCAGCGAGAGAGTGTTGATAGGATGCCACTTCACTTTCAATATTGACGGCCACCCCGCCACCACAAGTGTTGCGGACTCCGCCCCGAAGAATTATACCAAGACGCAACAGAAACCGAAGTACATCAAGGAGTTGGGCTACAACTACATTTACATCGGGTTGTGAGAGTGTGAACCGGACCGCATGCAGCCCACTCGGCCAAAGTTGCCAGCCTTCTTTCACTCCGGCGACCGGCAGTTGCTTTATATTTTTGGAACATCATGATGTCTTGTCAACATCATTGAAAACATTTGACCGTTTCTCTCTTGCAGGAAACTAGCCTATGTTTATGTGTACTATGATTGTCTTTTCGAATTTGGTGCTGATACTGTTATATGGAATATGGAATAGGTTCACCGTCTTCTGTACACAGGTATGGAGTTGTCTGTACTTGACACTCCGTATGCTGAACTGACTCTCCATATACTGCACTGATGCTCTGTATTAGCTGCATTGGTGTTATCTAAGACCACATTGTTGCTATGTAACAAAGCGCAGACGCTATAAATCACTATATTGCCGCTAGATAACACAGAATTGGTGAACTATAACATCACACTGATGCTCTATACCACTACTGTTGCTAAGTAACACAACGAAGGTCTGTAAAGTTATGATGTCTGAAGTGAATGTAAGGTCTTTAGAGTTAAGTATGCTGAATGTATGCAAGCGTGTTGCTGTGTAAGGTATGTACGCTATCTGTGTGTAGTTGCTGTACAGCTATTTACCTGTAGTGTGGATGAGTACGGCTATACATGAATACTGTCAGTACGGTTATGCGTGAGTAAAGCGTGAGCGTGGATATATATTCTTTTTGTCATTTAGAAAGTGATCGTTTAACAGAATTTTCGTTATATTGGGATCAAACTATCTTAGTATAGCACAGCTTCTAGTGCTGAAAATTGGGCGAGTCCCATGCGAGATTTGAACCACCGATCACCAGAGTAAGGCAATCAACCGTCAGCACTATATGTCGGCGATCTAAACCACTCGACCAGCGGGCCAATCTGACCTCAAGCATGCCGCAACTCGGGAGTATATCACCGAGTCTACGACGGTCATGTACTCGACTGCATAATGCACGAAAATATCGACATGCCCACTCCTATGGTTTAGTGTATTGGGGTGTGGGTAGCGGCTTAGTCCGACGTGCGCTCCTAATCCGACCGGATTTGCGCTTCCTCTACTTGCATCTCCAAGGGACAGATGCCACTAGCTACCTCCATGGGCTAGTGTATAGAAGTAGACCTGTCACAATTGCGCATTGATGAACGCGACGTTAACCCCTAATTTTCTCTCTCTCACACAAGTGCGCAGCCGAGCGATTAAGCGCTATCTATACTAGGATGACGAAACAGATGACGTTAGAAATGGGGCTTCATTGAGACCCCAAGCTATGTTTGGACACCACATAGCTTTTGGCCGACTGGTATCGTCACTTTACCAAAGCTTGGACTCTGCTGAGAAAATTATACAGTTTAGCTGGTTAGGTGTACATGTATATGTGAGAGATGCTCTACCATAGCAGCCAACCTGGCCACCATTGTCTCATTATCACCTTTGCAGGCAACTGTTTGCTTTTCTCACAAGAGCAAGCTGTAACATATCTTATAATCTTTTCCTATCTTGTACTCCACCAGTCTACCTGTGGGATATCCAGAAAGTGTAACACATGTCTTGTCTTATCCTAACTTGTGACATAACCATCATCAACCTTGATGTCCAGCCCTTCTCACTCATAACACTAAATCAATCTCTATTTACCTCTAGGTATAATCTCTCTTATTTACCCCTAGGTACATATATGTTCTGTACAAACTGACCTTAATCCCCTGTGGGTATTTGGGACTAGACTTCATTCCACTGGCCCCTTTTTCCATCGAATTCTCAACAGGTCAGTTTGCAGTTTCAACGCAACACAAACAATACCATGTTAAAGAAGGTATCATATTGCTTTCTTTATGCTGGTTAAATTAACATGGTGGTCATGGTGTTCATCTGGAATCCCGAACTGACGTACTGGAGGAATTATGTATCAAGATAAAGAGCAAAATTCAGCTATTTTGGTGGAGTCAAGGTTGGATGAGCACCTACTGTAGTGTCTAATTGGACGGAAATTAATTGGGTAACACATGGTTAGCGTAACGTGTGCAACTTCCCTCATTATATGACTACCTTTCATTGTTCCCACAGATCAATTTCACATAAACTACGATAAAAGTAACTCCGAAAATGGAAGTCATTGTGATATAATATTCTATATTTCGGCTTCCATTTTCGGAGTTACTTTTATCCTAGGACTGCCTTTCTTTGGTATGTTCAACTTCATTATGTCAGTACCTTTGACGAAGGGCCGTTCGTGCCATAAATCCAAACGTTTAATAAATTTAAACGTTTAACTTGCACCAACCAATCAGATGTCATGAATTGACATTTGGAAGACCTTTCCTGTCCAAAAGCAAACGTTTGCTGTTGCAACGTCCAATACTTTAGACGTTTCCTGTCAAAAGGCAAACGTTTCCAGTAGTGATATTCGAGACTTTTAAACGTTTCCGGTTTAAGGGAAATCGTTATCGGTTGTGATCGTCCAGTCAGATTTTTTTATTGCTGCCACGTATGTTCAAACCTCAATATCAACACGTGTCCACTGGCAAAACGTTTCCGCTATGTAGTCTGTTTGAACCAATCAAAATAACCCTTGCAAATATTCGCGCATATTGTATTCCTCATGCCCGCCGTGCATCATGTCCTGCGCAAATTGTCCCGGTGTCAAAGATAATCTCCAAAACCTAATTTGTAAGAACGGTTTTCATTGGTTAAAATACACTACATACCGGAAACGTTTGCCAGTGGAGATTTGCACGTGTTGGTGTAGATGTTGGAATACACGCGGCCCAAATAAAAAATCTGATTGGACGATCACAACCGGAAACGTTATCCTTTTAACCAAAAACCTTTAAAAGACCGAATTTTTACTTTTGACAAGAATCGTCTGAAGTCGCGAATTTACAACTGGAAACGTTTGCTTTTTAACAGGAAAATGTCAGTTCATAACATCTGATTGGTTGGTTCAAGTTTAAACGTTTAAACTTTTTAAAGCTTTACAATTTTTAAACGTTTAAGAAGTTAAAACGTTTAAAGGATGCGTGTATGGCGCGAACGGCCCTTCATATACCTTGTCACAGGATGTAACTTTCGATTGCGTTTTAGCCACATACATTCGTGCCTGGTGCCACCTGTGCCTAACTTGAAATTGAATATATAATTTATTTCATTACAAACTTATCCCCCAATAACCCAGCTACCAGATCTCATTAAAGCCCATAGGCTCTAGTTGAACATACATCCACGGAGAAGCACAGAAGACTGGAACAAGAGGCAGTGGCGCCACCTTCAGGCGGATCTTGCTGAAACGCAATGCCCAACGACGTCTTGACGCAAAGAATGCAGATGCCAAATTTCAGAGGAATCCGGGGGAAAATAATAGCTTGTGTGTCTTTTTCTTTTGTCCGTTGACTTGTGTGGCCAGACACACAAGCTTTTTCTCTTTCCTACATAATGAAAAGATTATTTTTCATAGTACGATACCATTTTCAATATGCAATTTCTCTTAAGAAACGATTCTTCCTCTATAAGAAACGATGTTTTTTCTTTAAAAAAGTGTTTTCCTAATGTATTTTTTCATTAAAAATCCCATTTTGAAGAGGGGGTAATTGTGCAACATTGTAACGATTTCCCAACATTGCTTTATCGTTGTTGACGATCGTTTTGACGATTACTGTTGCACAATAAAAAAGAAAAGGACTCACAAGCTATCATCTGTTCGCACACTATAGCCTATATTATAGTACGAGACCGTGCCGAGTGCATTCGGGGGACATCTCCGAGAAGTTACGAATGCTGTTTCTGACGATGTCTGTGAAGAAAGAACCGCCGAGGTATATATCGTTGGCTGTTGATCAATATCACCCCGCGTATATTATAAATGACGCCAGTTTGACGAACGAGATGATAGCATGCCGCTATGGACCTTATTTTATTGATCTTACCGGAATACAGTAGCAAAACACGTACACTTGATGGATGAACCATCCGAACGGTTCATGGTATATAGCAGACAATTACGACCACCATATTGATTGGTTGATAAATATTATATAGATGCATGCATGCTGCTATTGCGTCATCCTTCAGAAGCTGGAATATACTGCATTATGTTTATCTTCAACATCCGCTATCCGACCTCTGTAGTCCATGAAAGCAAGCCCCAGCGAACAAAAGCCCCATACCATATTTCTTATTAAAAGAATTTACATTAATTAAACTAACATTTTCATTGTACATTTTGCCAAATACAAGTCCACATAAAAACACTGATGCCCATTTTGCCGTTTCTAATTGGTGAGTTATTAGTGTTTTAAAATCGCTTTCTACAATTTTTATAGGCCTGCTCAAATGGCGGACTTTCGCTGAAAAGTTCTCATGTGCATGCGAATTGGACAGGCATGCCTTGGGTGGGCGCTTTGGGTCGAGATGGACCATGCGTGGGTCAAATGGGCCATGTGAGACGTCATATTGAAGCGCTCGTGGTGGTTTGTAGTGGAAATGCCGTCAATCTGTGCATACGTAGTTTAAGAATTATAGAAAAAGGGCATTTGCGGTGGGAGTTTTGGGGTAGGTGTGATCAAGTTTTTCCTTTTTCTGTTTCGCGCTGTAGAGTACTTTGGGAGGAGTCTCTGGGCCATTGGTTGAATTTCGGCGGAAAGTTATTATGCGCATGCGCATTGGACAGGCAGGTCTGGGGTTGGCGTTTTGGCGTCGAAATGGACCATCCGTGGACTATGAAATATTTGTATCTAATTGAACTCCACATTAAAAGAGTGATGGAAAACGATGCCGGCGCACTGACGAAGAAGTCATATGACCTCACAGGCAAATATACTGACAGCAAATGGACTGACTGCATGGTAATCTCTGTGATGATTTGTATCCCAGCCCCGCTTTTTTGCAGCTGTTCATGTGGATATCTTGAATCACATGATCACAGCATCGACTTGAATCGGTATTAGATACAAATATTTCAGAGCGATGATGCAATAGCCTCATCAAGTCAACTACGTGATCGCCAGATAGAAAAAAACGGCCCAAACGGGGGAGTACTTGTAGAATGCACAAGCATACTTGCCCGTGGAAAAAATATCATTGAAGAAATAGCGGACTTCATTAGTCTATTCATTAATTAGATCAGTCACTGTAAAGGTAAAAAATGGCAGGAGTTCAATATTGATGAAAGATAAACTGCGTGAACGAAAAGAGCCCACCATCGCCCCAGCTACTCACCCTCGCTCCCGTCCCCAGCCAGAGAACCTGCAAGCATGAACAGTAGGAGTCATGGATGGACGGACGGAGAGCCTGTTTAATAGCAGAGATGACAGTTACCTGTTCGCCCCCTAGCGGTTGATCGTGGAACTAATGGTACCAGCATGTAGGTGTTTTGTCTTAGTATATGTGTACGAGGTTTAGTGGTTGTAAACCACTTGCAAGGGTGTCTACCAGCCCAGTTGAATATTCAGATGCCGCTTTCCTATTCGCCTCCTAGCGGTGGATAGCCAGCATGCTTACAAGTCACAAAACTACAATCACAATGATTTGCACAGAGGGCAAGCCCCGGGACGAAACGCCCACCAGAAGAATGGCAACAATAACGCTCAACCCGCGTCATTCAAGATGTCCACATGAACAGCTACAATAAAAGCGTGGCTGGGATACAGAACATCGCACGGATCACTTTTGGTTCTCTTCCATATCTATTGTGCCAGCGAGAGAGTGTTGATAGGATGCCACTTCACTTTCAATATTGACGGCCACCCCGCCACCACAAGTGTTGCGGACTCCGCCCCGAAGAATTATACCAAGACGCAACAGAAACCGAAGTACATCAAGGAGTTGGGCTACAACTACATTTACATCGGGTTGTGAGAGTGTGAACCGGACCGCATCCTATGGTTTAGTGTATTGGGGTGTGGGTAGCGGCTTAGTCCGACGTGCGCTCCTAATCCGACCGGATTTGCGCTTCCTCTACTTGCATCTCCAAGGGACAGATGCCACTAGCTACCTCCATGGGCTAGTGTATAGAAGTAGACCTGTCACAATTGCGCATTGATGAACGCGACGTTAAACCCTAATTTTCTCTCTCTCACACAAGTGCGCAGCCGAGCGATTAAGCGCTATCTATACTAGGATGACGAAACAGATGACGTTAGAAATGGGGCTTCATTGAGACCCCAAGCTATGTTTGGACACCACATAGCTTTTGGATCACCCAAAACATGTCCTTAGCTGCGCCCCGGAACAAGACCGAACAATACAACCCCTGGACTGTGCATGCGCATAGTACTTCCGGTCCAAACCACACGCATCATTCTCATATTGGTGTCATTTCCAGTCGAAACCATCAATAGTCTACTCCAAAAGGTCTTCAAGAAAAGATCCTGCATGGCCCATTGGGACCACGAATGGACCATAAATCTCTCAAACACGCAATTGGTCACCCCTAACATGCCCCCATTCGCTTCTACTCATCGTCTGTGCATGCGACCGTGATATCAGTTCCGGTCTACACCACGCCAAGCGTATTCTACTCCACGAGGGCTTCAAGACGAGACACTGCACGGCCCATTGAGAACACGAATTGTCCCTAGACCAAACCACCCCAGAGACGCGACCGGGACCTCCTGTCGCTCCACATGCAGGGCAACAAAGTTGATGTTGAAATGCTTAAGCCAATCAGATTCGTTGGATAGGCTCCACTCAAACTGATTTTATCCACATAGACCAGGATCGGTCGTCTGGATAGTTCTCCCAAAAATAAATTATCTTTGTTGACGCTCATGTGCCGGGACGGGACACAAAACACTTTGGATTGCACACGTCGGATGGGGTGAAGGGCTAATGTTTCAGAATTCGGTGATGTTTTTAGAAATACGCAGTCAGTATATTGCCTGTGGGGTCATGTGACTTCTTGACTGTACTCCGGCATCGTTTTTCCACCAGCCTTTTGATGTTACATTTAATTCCTGCTTCCGCAACTGGTATTCCTGCTTCCGCCTGTTCCAGGCCTTGGAGCCTTGTTGTCGGCGTCGTGATTGTCGCAATGACGTGGTACGTGTCATCTTGATGGATATGTTTTTCGGTGGTTTGAAGTGGTGAGAAGAGGGTACCCGCCGTTGTGCTGTTCGTGGCGGTAACTCTGATTTCCATGTCACCAACGGGCGTTGTGATTCCGGGTGCATGTCTTTCTATCCTCGAGGGAACACCTCCCATCCTTGTGGATCCGGCTCTGACTTTTTGACGGGTCATTTGAATCATCAAATCAGTCATGTGGGTGACACCGTTTCAACCCACCGTGGACCTGGTTGTAAGGGCGATGTCTGCCGGAGCTGCTGGAGCGATGGTGTGGTTCGTGGTGTTGCTAGAGTACAGATGCACTTTTATTGATCCCTAAGCGCCTGATTGTACTGTCGCTTAAATCCCCCGCTGTGAAATCTGGGTCATTCTCATCGAGCGTGATCAACGTCTTGGCCGTGGGTGGGATATGGCACGGAGATTGGATGCTTTGAAGCAGGCATCGGCCCACAAGGGTCATTTTTTCGTTTGTTTCATTGTCGACCGGAGAGCCTACCCAATAGTCGACCTAGCACTGAAGAGGCCAACGGAGCTAATTTGGTACCAAGAAAGCCGACTTTATGTAACAACTTCTTCTTCTTGGGTTGGGAGACTCGCTTCTGGACCACGGTTCGAAGACCTGTTTTATGGTTGTTCAACTTGGTCTTTTGAGCTAGAGTCAGACAATCAGAGTAACATTGCCTTTTAACAGGTTGTATCCGATCTCATATAAACAGCATGTAAGAGCTGTCTTGAGGACCCGGAGCGTCGATGCGTGCTTCCATACTCGAGCGAACATCGTTAAACACTTTCAACGCAAACTGGGTGAGGCCTTGGTACATCTGTCTCGTCAGGTGCAGCAGTGGAGCGGGGTCTCTCTCGAGTTTTTAAATACCACCAGGTAGTGGGCATTCAAACTAATGTTCCCATGTTCTTTGTTTCGCCGATGTTGACTGCTTTTGGAAGAGAACTGAGTCACCCGAGCATCCGTCTCCACCAAGAGATCATTGACGACCACGAAGGTGTCCGGTTCCAAGTCGGCCAGGTTGAGTGCCACGAACATGATGTGGGGCATCGTCTCATACACCGTTCGTCATTGGCAGTAACACCACGCGATCCGGGAAATGATTGGTGTATTCATGTTGTCGACGAGTTTCTGGACGAATAGTTCCGTTGGGGCCTTCTCCTATACTACGTGAGAACAAGGCCCCGACGCCAAACCACTCACCAGATTTAATTGTCTGGGAAGTGCCAACGGGCAATATTTGCCGAACTCGTTGACCATAACCAATAAAATAAATCCATTCTATGTCCACTTACCTTGCATAAAACACCTTGTTTATCAGTAACTGTCCATTTTTAGCTTTGCAAGACATCTATACTCGGACGAGGGGGGTAAAACTGTACACAGCGTCGGTGTGCGTGTACTGTTTGTCGCGCGATGTTGTGGCGCGTAATCCGCGTTCTGATCGATGCAAGATGGCGGCGATGTGGACAGTTTTACCCCCCGCGTCCGATGTCTTGCAAAGCTAAAATTGGACAGTCACTCATAAACGAGGTATTTTATGAAAGGTAAGTAGACATAGAATCGAATTATTTTGTAGGTCATGGTCAACGGATTCGGCAAATATTGTCCGTCCATCGTTTTGCTCACAACTACATCTAGTGAGTGGTTTGGAGCCGGGACCTTGTTCTCGCGTATAGCAGAAGGCCCCACCGGAGTTACTGGACGAAGTACGTATTGCCTGAGCCCGTCGGCTCGGCAATAAGGCAGGTGAAGGGATGTTTTCACCGAGGGTCCATGGTTGGAGGTGTAGCCGTGGGTGTGGTAACCCGCTCTCGTGAATTTGGTACGACTGAACCGAAGTCGGTGGAACACTGGTGTGTGCATCGAGCCTTGATACCGTTGTCAGTTGCATTACTGGATCGGTGGAATACTCGTGTGTGCGTGAGTACCTTTGTTGAGGCCTTAGTGTGTTAACTGTGAGTGGTCGTTTACGGTAGGTCTTTCGACGTAGTGATCACTGCAGTACTCCGTGGGGGCCAGTGGCCAAGCCTGTATACTTGGTGCATCGACCACTGGAACCTGGAAAGACTTGGCTGACTCTAAAGTGGAGGGGTCTCTAGACTCGTCTGACTTGCGCTCACGGCTGGTGGCTGTGTCATAGGTGAGGTGAGTCGACAGCTGAGGTACGCAACGCCGTAAAACATCCCCCCCCCCCTACAAGATACCCAGAAGGGTAAGCAGTGTCGCCACATGCCATTGTGTATCAATACAGTCAATCTCGGATTCGCGGTAGAGGAATGCCGTGGGGCTTAGCGGCTCGATAGAGGGCACACAATCCACTGTAGGCGGCCGAACGGTCGAGACTGTAATGTAACGTGTCCAACACCTCTTCATGTTGATGACTGGCGTCTGGGGTCGCCGTCCACCCTTCATAGAGGGTCCACTGGGTTGCCTGAGCATACCGGAACAGTATATGGCGTCGTCGTCGTCTTCCGACGTTGGAATACGAGCGTCAACTTTCGGCAGGGCGTTTTTACGGGTGTGGAGGCGAGCACCAGCTAGTGCATCTCGTCGTCCTTTTTATAGCCGGGATTGGTGAAGTTTTCACTTGGTCCGACCATAGTCCTCCATCTCACGCCACCAGGCCAATTGGTCGGTTGACCGTTCGTCCTCTGTAAATAGCTCGGTCACAATAGGCACCATCTTCCCGAGGGCCGATCGTAGATCGGCGTATATACGGTGAAATCTCTGTTGGGGCCCTTATACCGTTCCAAGCGTGCGAAGAACGGACTACGGTATACGTATGATGGCATGCTCAATGTGGATGAGGTTGCTATCGAGCTCACCGTCAACACGCGTTTAAATTTGAGCCACCAATCACAGTAGCCGTATTCGATGTGGTGTAAGAGTCCGGGTCACAGCTCACCCAGTCCTCCACAATGGTGACTTTATCCTCCTGGACGTGTAACCCAACCTCGGGAGTAAAGGTAAGGACGGTTCGTGGGACTCACGATAGGGTTGGGCGTGACCTGGCATGAAGTTGATAGCTCCCAACTTGCAAAAAGGCATTTTACAATGTCCCAAAAATGTTCAGTAAATTCGACTGCGTATAATTGCAATATATACCCAATTAACCTACATGGCATTTGGATAAATATTGTAAATGATTTTCCATTGTAAGGTACGAAAATTTGCGCCAATATCTACCCCAAGTTTGTTTTTCATAATATCCACTGTCCATGGCTAAAAAATTCGATTCCAAGTAACATGTGTATATACCCCCTCCCCTCCCCTCCCCTCCCCCTCAAGTATATTCATACACGAGGACATACAGGTTAAAATACAGACAGTTTAATAATAAGTACAATAAGAAAAAGCGGTGGTGGAAGAATAAAATACACCACATGAAATCGGGACAAAATATTCCAAATAATTCCCAAATTTAAGGACTACACATTCTTTCCAACTGCTATTATTAGAGTTATGACCTTTGGTGTACTTATCCCAAGAAATTATTGTCCTGTCTGTGAACACAATTTTGTTCAGACTCTTCCTCTTAAAGTAATGACCGAATTTCAATTGTCCCCCGACACCCGAAGTGCTAGCGAGGACTTTATTATAAGGGCCGTACGTCGAGGCGTCTGTCAATCTGTCGGTGCGTCCGTCCGTCAATTGCGGATGTTGATGCGACCGTCTGACGGTTTCCGGACGATAACTTCTGAAAACCTGAATGGATTATTCCCAAATTTTTTATGTGGGTACTTTGCCTCAAGATCGCGCCTGGGATTGTTTTTCACGCTGATCCACCTGTAGGTGGCGCCACCTTGGGGCCAAGTTAAAATTTAAAAAAATTTAAAGCTCCAAAATTCTGTCCACAAACCCTTAAACAACCCAATCTGCGGCTCGCCATCGCGCTGAACAAACAACACTTCTGTCGTCTGTTTCTCTAGTCGTCGGTCGTTACTGCTGGTTGCGGCTGCACTCGTTGACCTCGGCCAATACAACATTCAACCCGGCCAATACAGCTTTCAACTCGGCCAATACAAGTCGTGTTCCACATGACGTATATAGACAGGCCGTTTTACACTGTATTTGGGTAAAAACATACACAGTCAATTAAAAATAAGCAATACATGGAATGGCAATACAGGCGGCAAAGATTATGGTATCGAGATCACGAGGGGGACCGTTCGGGTTTGTGTTAAAATCCTATTAAGAGATAAACTTTCCTTGATTGGTATAGGATGACTACACCATTCAAGTGTTTGGAATTTTGAATTGGATGTTGACTTTTGATAACGTTAGCAGTGGATGGAAAAAGTTCCTCCCGGCGATAATGTAAGAGAGAGCTTCGCTGTCAATACAGTGGCATGGAGAGTCGTGATCTCATGGCGAAGGCATGACTCTCAGTTGAGATTGGAATGAAGGGGTATACTCATCTATGATCGATCACCGCCCGATACTATCCAATACCAAACGCCTGATACTACCTGGATTTTAATTATTGCCTGATATAAAACGCCCGAATTACTGATGTCCGATTTTTTTCTTTTTTTTTGGCAGGACAAATAGATAACACGAAGAGGCCTAAACCTTTCAGAAAAAATTCAGATTTAGGCTTACCCTCTTAGTTTTTCACTGACACCGATATTGAACCGCAGGCATGTCATTCTAAGACGCGTGGATCTACACTCTAAGAACTATTGGTTTTTCGCGGCTTTTAACCGAGATACTGGTTTACCTGTATGTGTTTCTTTGAAACTCAAAACGATTTGTGAGTAGAAATGGCTGTATTTGATCAAATCGTACAATGTAAAACTACTCTTAACCCTAGCAGGCCTGGGGCGGGGGGGTGGGGGGGTTACCAAACTTTCTGCCTTATCTCTGGAGCAACCAAAAAAAAAAAACCCAAAAAACCCCCGGAGTGCTGAAACTCCGTGACGTATATTTTATCATATTGGGGTCATTTTGAGTCTATTTGCATAACCCCCCGAGCGATGATGTTTTCGTCATATTTCTTCAAAATTTCTGCTTTCCGCGATGAAAGTGGGCAACAGATATGCTAACCAAGTTATGCATATTAATAAGCATGTGTTGGTTATCAATAAATACAATAGGAAGCTGAGCATAACCATTTTAAAATTTTATTTGAGCACGAATTGTATCTCAGGAAAATATTCTTGCCCGATTTCAGTATACCACCTAGACTGTAGGAATCTCTGTTAAATCAAGATATTAAATCCGTAGGACGGTCCAAATTACTATTTTAGCTAAACGTGGTCTATGGGGGAATAACTCTTCAGACCATTTTCAACCCTATTTATTATTTCGGGCACCAGTTGTTCGGGCACCAATTTAATGCAGTAAATACGTGAACCATTCTGAATGGAGAAAATTATATGTTTTAATTATAGCAGTTTTCTCATCCTCAATATTGAAGTTATCTTTTTTGGGGGACTAACATTGTTCCAACGTTAAACACATAAATGGGTCAATTTATTCTGTCCGGGAGAAAAAAAAAAGCTGAAATTTGATTAATCGGGAACCAACACCGCTCTCGTTTTATGGGAGTTATCTGCGGTTTCCGATTGGCAAATTCGTCATCTGTTGGTTCGTGCAGGGAAGGTCACGGTCGCCTTTTGGTCGAGGTCGCTTGTCTTTGTCAACACCAACGTGCGATATGCCTAAATACAGAACTAGTTACTACGTGCATGGGTGGAGGCCTGGAACTAAAGAAAATTCCAGTAAAGTTACAGTAAGTAATTTAGTTCACCAGCTGTGAAAACTTCACTCAACTTCCTCGTGTGGGTTGGGTGGATTTCGACCCAGTTCCGTGTTATTGTTGGGCTAGCAGCATGCAAAATAAAGCCAGGTCGGAGTTTCAGTAGCCTTGTTGAATATGTTGAAAATGACAGTTGGATAATTTGGGACTGCTGAAACGACATGCACTGCTGTATATAGTTAACATAGGACAGAAGTTTGGAATCACAGTTGTGATTGTAGTGTTGAATATTGTTGTTGAATATCTAAAACACTGAATTGGTTTTTTTTGGGGGGGGGGCGGGCTACTCCCAACCACCTCGCTAGGGGTCTAATAATACCCCAGCCACCAGTCAGATTTTGGGACAGGATTCGGAGTCATGGACACATCGCCGGAAGTGACATCATATAGAGTAAAATATTTGCCGAACATTTCGATTACTTTTGAAGTCTGCATAATTCCTCTGTTGATCTAGCATTAAAAAGAATTATCTGGAGATTATTTTCCCTGTTTATCTGGAAAGAGCATATGAAAAATAGTTCGCTCATGTGTAGGAGTTGTTTGACCGGATTCAATCTGACGGTATTGCTGAACCATGAGTACGAGGGGTTTTCTCCTATATGATTGGAGGCAGGGATGATAAATGAGCCTGTGAAATGGAGCATGCGCTGTGGGGAGGATGATCCCTGCCTCCAATAGCGAACGTTGACCTTTACTACATTGCTATGACGTATAGTGGGAAACCCACGTATGCACGGTTCAGTTTGAATTGGGCCAAACAACTTCAGCTTTGCACATAGGAAACATGTGACAATGCTGCAGGCCTCTGATATATAGAGAAAGAGAGAAGGAACGAAACAGGAGTCCAGCAAAACGGCCGAATAACCACTAATAAAGAAATTTTGCCACCAAAAATTCACTCAAGTCTTCCTAATATATTAGTTAGTGCTCACGAACAGTTGTTCCGATCATATCCCGTTCTCAGCTCAAGTTTTTATTGATCTTTTCAAAGTCGTCCACTAGCCCTTTTTCCTGAGACAGGCGCCATTTTTAACTGCTCCGGGGGCGTGGTTTGACCTAGATCGTTCGCCAGAGGTCGCTACGTATTCGCTTGACCTTAAAGTTCTAGCCAATCAAACAATAACATAGATTTTCAGTCCTGTTTGACAAGCTGAATGACAGCGAAATCGACGATCACGTGCCATATTAGCGCCACGGTTTCTAGGTTGAAAATGGCGCCTGTCTCAGGAAAAAGGGCTAGTGGACGACTTTGAAAAGATCGATAAAAACTCGAGCTGAGAACGGGATGATCGGAACAACTGTTCATGAGCACTAACTAATATATTAGGAAGACTTGGGTGAATTTTTGGTGGCAAAATTTCTTTATTAGTGGTTATTCGGCCGTTTTGCTGGACTCCTGTTTCGTTCCTTCTCTCTTTCTCTATATATCAGAGGCCTGCAGCATTGTCACATGTTTCCTTTGGTTTTGCACATGAGCGAACTACTTTTCATATGCTCTTTCCAGATAAACAGGGAAAATAATCTCCAGATAATTCTTTTTAATGCTAGATCAACAGAGGAATTATGCAGACTTCAAAAGTAATCGAAATGTTCGGCAAACATCTATTTTACTATATATGATGTCACTTCTGGCGATGTGCGCATGGCCCGGTATCCTGTCCAAAAATCTGAATGATGGCAAGGTGGATGACTATAGCCTAGAATCATCATCCGAATGCATGGCATGATCATACGTAGAAACTTCTGCTCTTAGCCATGCGGTAATGGGTGCTATCTGAGTATAATCAGGCGTTTTCCAAATTGTCACATCCAATTGGTCCTGTGACATCCGACATTGGCGCAATCACATTCATATAACGGAGACACCCCTCCAGAAAGCGATCGATTGAAATGATCCCTTGGAGGGCCTCAAAGTGCCCCCATCACAAAATAAAAAGCATATCATTTCCCTGTGAACTGCCGCCGATTTTATTTTATCAAATATGTTAGGCTGTTTGTAATATGATTTTTCTTAAAGGTTATACCAAATGACTCTATACTACTTTGCATTAAAACATACCCAGTAGTGTTCCAAACAACAAATTAGTATTTTTTTTCTTGAAGAATGTCGTCGAAGGGGGTTTTAGGACACGAATAGCACACATGTTGGGGAAACGTATTGGAGCCGTGACCTCTGGTGCATGACGTCACAACCTGATTACGATTGCGCCGTAAACGTCATAGTCATTGACGTCGGGCGTTGTTACGAAAGATTCACCCAACTGTGGGAGTTCTAGCGTGATGTCGCTGACATTTTGACGTCACAACAGGCATTTGAGCAAAATCGTAATCAGGTTGTGACGTCACAGGTCAAGCGGTCACATCTTTCGCCGTTTTGAAAGGGGCATGAAATTGTCGCACTTTACTGCTGCTATTTCCAACCTTGGGCAGTTTGAAAACATACAAAAATGTAAAACATGTCTATATAATCACCTCTACAACAATTTAGCACAAAAAAGTAGCAGATTTTGAGACCATTTTGTATAACCTTTAAGAAAAACAAAGAAGCATGCTTCATTAGAGTGAGAAATAAAAATAGCTAATTTGCACAACTTCGTTTTGGTCTCGCGTAGAAGCCCCCAGTCTTGCCCTCATGAAACTGACATGTCTGAGAAATGTTTAAATACAGATAATTTCATTGGCTCATTTAAATGGGGCGGACATGTGACTTGATGCTTTGGAAACAACTTTCGAACAGGATTATCTCCCTCGAGATAGGTGGTGCCGTGTGAAATACATGCCGAATCATAGCGAGAAGCTAAGGGTAGTGTCAAGTGAAACGTGAAATGCCCTTAGCAAGCTAAGATGGCCTAGAATACAAGCGCTCACTTTGAGGCCATGCGGTCCAGTGCTGTAGACGGTAACGTTATAAACTACTTTAGTCGACGTGGTCACATGTCCGTGTCGGAGTCGTTCCAATGAAATTCTTCTGATAATTGTCTGAATAAACAACTGGATATTCAGAGTGGGCGATGAGCTACGTTGCTATGAAAAGTAGGAATCCTTCGACGCCCTGAACACGGAGGTTAGGTTGTTGCTGTAACTGACTTGTGCTACTATTATTATGTCTCCCCCAACTATGTTGGGGGGAGACATCTAGTGTTTGTGCTGTCTGTCTGTCTGTCTGTCTGTCTGTCCGTCTGTCTGTCTGGATGGATGTCTGTCTGTCTGGATGGATGTCTGTCCGTCCCCTTGCCTTGTCTGCAAGATATCTTGAGAACTACTGGATGGAATTTCACCAAACTTGGATGGAAGCTTCATTGGGATAGCCCCCTCATTTGATTAGGTTTTGGTGTATGTGCGTGCATTCATCCGTGTCCGGTGTCCGTCCGTCCGTCCATCTACTTGTACATGTATATACAGGGCTTGTCTGCAAGATATCTGGAGAACTACTGGATGGAATTTCACCAAACTTGTATGGAAGCTTCATTGGGATAGCCCCCTCATTTGATTAGGTTTTGGTGTATGTGCGTGCATTCATCCGTGTCCGGTGTCCGTCCGTCCGTCCATCTACTTGCACATGTATATACAGGGCTTGTCTGCAAGATATCTGGAGAACTACTGGATGGAATTTCACCAAACTTGGATGGAAGCTTCATTGGGATAGCCCCCTCATTTGATTAGGTTTTGGTGTATGTGCGTGCATTCATCCGTGTCCGGTGTCTGTCCGTCCGTCCATCTACTTGTACATGTATATACAGGCCTTGTCTGCAAGATATCTTGAGAACTACTGGACAGAATTTCACCCCACTTGGATGGAAGCTTCAGTGGGATAGCCCCCTCATTTGATTAGGTTTTGGTTTGTGTGTCTGCATTCATCCATGTCCGGTGTCCGTCCGTCCGTCCATCTACTTGTACATGTATATACAGGGCTTGTCTGCAAGATATCTGGAGAACTACTGGACAGAATTTCACCAAACTTGGATGAAAGCTTCATTGGGATAGCCCCCTCATTTGATTAGGTTTTGGTGTGTGTGCATGCGTTCATCCGTGTTCGGTGTCCGTCCGTCCGTCCATCTACTTGTACATGTATATACAGGGCTTGTCTGCAAGATATCTGGAGAACTACTGGATGGAATTTCACCAAACTTGGATAGAAGCTTCACTGGGATAGCCCCCTCATTTGATTAGGTTTTGGTGTGTGCGTGCGTTCATCCGTGTCCGGTGTCCGTCCGTCCGTCCATCTACTTGTACATGTATATACAGGCCTTGTCTGCAAGATATCTTGAGAACTACTGGACGGAATTTCACCCCACTTGGATGGAAGCTTCAGTGGGATAGCCCCCTCACTTGATTAGGTTTTGGTGTGTGTGCGTGCATTCATCCATGTCCAGTGTCCGTCCATCCGTCCATCTACTTGTACATGTATATACAGGGCTTGTCTGCAAGATATCTGGAGAACTACTGGACGGAATTTCACCAAACTTGGATGGAAGCTTCAATGGCATAGCCCCCGCATTTGATCAGGTTTTGGTGTATGTGTGCATGCATGCATCCGTGTCCGGTGTCTGTCCATCCGTTCATCTACTTGTATCGCTTCTTTGTAATTAATATTTTTAGATACGCAGCTTTGTTTAAGATACTTATTGCATTCATTTTATAGCACTTTCCCTTAAATAATGTGCCCATTCAAGGCAGGGTGGGAGGATGGGGGAGACGTATGTTTTTGTTAAAAAAACAACCAGCATAGGCTTCATGCCGGAGCGGCAACTCAAGGGTCAAAGCGGAACCTCTAGTTATTATTTTGGATTTGCCCTTAAAATTGTGATCAGCCCTCGAAGCCTGCGCATGTCGCTATTCATGCTACATGTATTAACATAGATGTTCTTTGTATTTTCCAGCTATGAGCTCCATCAGTGAAGTTGGTATATCCCCAGTATTATTACAGGCCATAGCACAAACTTTAGCCACCAGAGGGCTCTCTACCACAGGGCCAGGGAGGAACTTGACCTCAGCGCAAACGTCTTTACAGATCTCTGACTCGAATGGACGATTACATGCCAACATGAACACTTTACATGATGACAGTGTCAGCTCGACGCTCAGTGTCACTCATCTCCTACAAAATATGAATGAGCCTGTCTCAGCTCTGCTCCGTCAAGACAATGTAGAAAATTCGGAGCTAACGGAGCAGTTGAACGACAATGGTGATGGAGGCGAACAGAGCGATATTAAAGAGCTTCTGAGACAGAGGCTTCACGGGAAAAATGGTGACGGTAAATTGACTGGGGATGATAGCAATGATATGGACCAACAAATTATTATTACAAACTCGGACGTTTCCATGGTGAATGTTTTGACAGCAATAGCTTCGCACCATCTGAAAAGTAGCGGTAAAGGAGGGTCGGTGCAGGTGTTAACGTCAAACGGTCAGAACGGTGATGAACAGGAAGAGGATATAGTTACTCCGCAGCAGTATGTTGTCTGTTACGGTGGTGACAACATATCCGTGCCTTCACCTGCAGCCAATGATATCGTTGTTTCCGAGGCAGACACAGGGATACCGTTTGAGTCCCTCAGTGGCCGTAAAATTTTTATCAACCAGAATGGTGAGCCACAAATCGGTGTCTCACCCCTTAAAAGGGCACGGGTCAAAGATGACTCTAGTTTATCTGAGGCCAACGACAGCCTTCAGTCGGAGCCTGGCACGAATGGAATGGTGAAGGTTGTCGTGAACCCGGACATGTTACAGGTGGAGTCGTCGGAGTACCAGTTACAGTCCTCGGACACTGCATTACCTGGCATGGAGATCAGTATTGGAAGTGGCTGTCCAATCTGTGGTGATCGGGTATCAGGTAAGTTTGTTATGGTAATGGCCAACCTGTAACAATCTCGGTCATCTATACGCAGTAAGACTGACCTTGGGATCATGTGTATCCATTTTCAGCCTACTTTCGGCAACTGTAAGAGGGAATTTCCAGAAATCAATACCGGTACCACGTGATTTTGTCAGCCAATCAGCTTAAAGAGGTAGTAGCGTGATTTTAGTTGTTCGGGTAAACTGAACAGCATGATCACTTGCAACATTTGCCAAAAGATTTTCAAGTATTGAAATCTCGTATTTCATATAGGGATCAATATTGTCAGATTCTTCAATTCGGTCTAGTGAACAACATGAAAATGGGAAATGACTGAGATGACGTCGGATAACGTGATCAGGCATCCATGACGTCACATTAGAAGCCGTCACAGTGCGATAAAAGTTCTAAGATCGAGTATGACGTTGCAAAGCATCACGCTCGGAATGCCAGTGCGCGTTTTCTGACGTCAGCTCAGGCACTGGAGCCAAGTGCAGGTGCTGTTACGTTTTTCAGAGAATGTCAGAAGTGTGATTTTAATGCCCGTGATATTAAAAAATGAGGTCACAGAAACACGTTCACCATAGTTGCTTTCAACTACTGAATAACTTTTATCGAAATATGTTATTTGCTAAATATTTTTTAAATGACGCTTTTACCTCT